>CAEGAG010218111.1:0-19539 GCA_903067065.1 Brachyrhaphis terrabensis
GTCTGGGGTATGTTTTACCAGGGATGCATCTAAAAGTTGCAGTCTGGAGGACTGCACTTGGGCATTCCTGATTTATACAGTCAATGTGGCCCGCTGAGGGTGGCCAATATGCTGAAGTGGCCCTTGGTGAAATTGAGTTTGACACCCCTGCTCTACACGGATGTCTGGATGGTTTGGTAACGGGAAGGTTTTAGCACTTTTATGTGTGTTACATTCTGAAATGCACAACATGGGAAACTACAGCACTGCAAAAAAGTATTTGTACCCTGATGTTAGAAACAACATAAATAATAACTTCTTTCTTTTAGCTATGCTTTTCTACAACTCTTTTGTTTTGGGCGATATATTGATGCAGTTTACAACTTTGACTTTCAATCCACCCGAATCACACATTCTATTAAATACATATACTTCCCACTAAAAATTAAATAACTGTCTTTTCAATTCAAATTGAAAATTCAAAAATACTTTATTGATCTCAATATTTAATACAAGCTGCACTTTTAGTGCCTGCTTTCCTTTCAATCTGCTCTGAATGCTACAGCCTTCTGATGTTATGGTGCCTGTTGAAGGAAAACAGCCGTTTGGAAGGCAGATTATAGACATCATGAATAATTTAAAACCGGGTCATAAACTTGCCACTTTTAAGGTTTTGTGACTCTAGTGAATTGAGTAAAAGATTTTCTAAGCTACGCATTTGGTGTGTTTTTTGTTTTTCTGGCTTACTTACATATTTTAGATGATAAAAGAACTTCTAGTATCAGATCAAGACGCATTATGTAATATAATGCTTTTATGACCCAAAGCAACCCGCATTCGCAGAATAAGAACGTAGGCTTTGCACAGCAGCGCACTGCTTACGGAAGTAAGAATGGATTGGACTTTGAAGTTTTTGATTAGTAGAAGTTGACAGTATTATCACAAAATTACGACTTCTTCTTCTTCAGATATTGCTTTCATCTCGATTTTTCCCATCTGGCTTCTCCTGGTGCAGAATTTTAATGCATGTTTCACGTCAATGACGAAAAGTCGGATAAAATGTAGGGATTCACTTTTTCCACTTCCAATACCTACATTTGATGTTTAGCATCTGCCAATATCAAAAAACAGTGCTGAATTGACTAAAAAATGTTTTTATTTTTTTAAACACAGACATAAATGTAATATTAAAAATAACACAACTTCAATTTGTTCAATCTGTGCAATTAGAAGTATAACGGCCAATGTAAAAATAAACTGACAAAAGCAAAAGGCTGACTACGTTGGTCAAATATGTAAAAAAGAAAACTGCAACAAATCTTATTTCAAATGCTTCAGAAAGTGCTATTAGGAATTCTAAACATAATGTAAAATAAATAAAGCACGATGTTGCTCACCACACAAAGAGAATAGAATTAGACTGAAAAGATCTGCCCTTATGAATCAGACACATCGTCACTGATACCCGATTTAGATTTTTTTTTTAATAGTATCGGAACCGATAAAGGTGCATCTTTAATAAAATGTAACGTGACTGTTCTGACTGCAGAACTAGATTATAAATGGAAGTGGCACAAATCCACTTTTTGGGGTGTGTGAAAAGTTCTGACTCAGTGTGTTCAGACTGTCATGAAAAAGTCTCTCTGTGAGATTATAGCCTTATCGTCACCTTCTTTTCTGACCTCCCGGAATGACCTGTTGATCCACATTACTTTTTCACACAACTTGAACAAATTTTTTTTTCCCCCAGAGGAAATCATTTCAGCTTATGTCTATCCACTGGTGTCAACCTTTATTGTAGATCTCGCTGACAAACTGCAGCTCTTCATGCTCATGTGGTCTGCTATATGCAGCCATCCATGTGGGAATAATGAGACCCTGGAGGGTTTTTCAACCTTTTTTTTTTTTTTATTGAAATCCCAGAGAGACAGTAATTCTGTTTTCTTTGCAGACGTGAGTTTTTTCCTGTTTTAGTCTGAGCATCAGTTAGATTTAGCTCTGATTCAGATGCTTTAATCAAATAGACCGAGCACAGTCAGTAATCTGAGGCAGAGATGGCAGAAGAGCACCAGTAGCTATCGAGAGAGAGAGTGTGTGTTTGTGTGGGTTTCCGTGTGTGTAAATACGGGACAGGATGTTGCTGTGTCTTTGATGAAAACAGGACAGTTTCTACACTTCTACACGTTCCCCTGTTTTTCTTCTTTTTTTTTTTTTACTCATCACTTTCTCAACTTCACCCAAGTGTGTGACAAGTCCTCAGGGACCGTTCTCTGGCTTTCACACAGAATAAATCACGTAAACATCAGATAGTGGACTTTTTTATTACAGAGTCCTGCTGCAGTGCATTCAACTCGACAAGAGTTTATGTGAAAAAGGACAGTGTAATGAATCATGTGATATTTATGACGTACAATTCAGCTTAGATATACATATATATTCATATGTATCTGTTCAGTTGTGATTCAGTCCTAGCACGCAGTCGCCGGTGTGTTTTTTTTTCACTCTACCTCACAAAGGTTTTTCAAATCAGTCGTTTTGTGAAAACACCTTTTGTCCTCTTCAGGTGAGATCACTGACTGTCAGATTTAGTTCTGAACTCTGACTAGTAGAAGCTAAAACTTTAATACAATTCAAGGATTCCTCAAACACTCTAGGTGTGTTTTTGAGGAGGTGATATAAGCTCAAATCCAATTTTCCCTGATACCCTGCCCCTCCACTTTTTAATAAATCCATATTGCATTTTATTTCCTCTAATTCAAAATAATTATTTCTGGTTAAACTTGATTCAAATAGTAGAAAAGCTCATAAAAAAGAGCATTTCAGGCCTAGACTGTAATATTCCAAACTATTTACAGATTCTTTAAAACCACTTTATGATTAATGAAACCTCTATGCAGTATAGTCTCTTCTTGTGAGTTAAATCTTTTAGCTAATGTACAGAAGTCCTGTTTCAGATTGTGTTTATGTGGCACTAGAGATCCTGAAACTGTGTCAAGGCTCCAGCGTATACTCCAACATTCTCAAATGTGGTATGTTCTTTTTTGAATTATGGGGATTAGACATATGGCTAATGTAAAAATATATATATGTTGGCATTAATTTCAACTCACTCCATTTTATCCAGATGGTCCTTTGTTAAATAATCCCAGACCCTTTGATCTCTCCATATACTTTCCAATTTTAAAATGTACCTGTGGACTACTGCATTAGTCCCTGTGTGGCTTTTGGATTCGTATTTTGTTTTCTTGCAGCTAGCTAGCTAAAAATTGGCTTCCCACATTTTGTCCCACAGATAAAAATTTATCTTCCCACATTTTTGATTTGACCAGCTAGCAAAAATAGCTGGGAAAAAAAACGCTAGCTTGCTATTTTTTGCTAGCTAGCTAAGTCAAAAGAGTGGGAAGGTAGATTTTTATCTTCCCATATTTTTATCTTCTTAACTTAACTAGCTAGCCAAGACATGTATAGCTAGCCAGCTATTTTTGCTAGCTAGCTGGCTAAGTCAAAAATGTAGGAAGATAAATAGATTGGGATAGATAGATGTAGCTAGAAAGGGGAAATTCTTGCACCTGCTGAATTTGTTAGCTAAATAACCCACAGAACATGCATCATGCCCATTAATTTGATATCAGTTCTGAGCCTTAAATTATATATTTTAACTTTGTCCAGGCATGATGACACAACATTCAACTTTCGTGACTTTTCAACAAGGATTTCATTCATAAATTGTGCTTGGTACGGTGTACTGCCCACACTGTGCTTATCAGTTGGAAGAGTGTCTATAAATAGATGAACAGATAAAAACAAAGGTAGGGATTTTGAGTGATAAACAGAGTGGAATTGCTGCTGCTGGAGGCGTGTTAATGGAGAGCCAGGACCTGCTGATGAGATTGTATCATGGGCTGTCACCAAAGGCCACTGTAGGTTAATGACATTCTTGGAGAGGGTATACGAGCTAATCTATGATGTGACGCACATCATAGAACACACACACACATTTTCAGATGAATACACTCTTACTCATACTTGCCCACTCGCATAGCAGCACATTGCATGAAGTGACAATTAACACGTAAACAAGAAGCATTGAGCAGGGTTCACTCTCATCTAAAAGGTAGCAACAACTTGCTTTAAAATGTTTAAAAATAATGAATGAGTGAACCAGTGAAATCACTCATTTAAGCCACTTTGTTGGCTGGCGGTCACGCCACGCTCTCAGGCAAACAATGACACCAAATGTTCACTTGTGTCTTTCCTACTGTTTCTGGATCTTACCAGGTTTTTAAAATAAATAGTAATCATTTAGTGTCCTGTAAAAGTATGAATAATTTTTCACAGTTTGTCGCACTGTAACCAGAAACTTGTCTCTATTTTATTGGAACAACAAATCAGAAAAAGTATAGCATGCCTTTGTATTCAGTCCTGCACAATCAATGCTTTGTTTAACCGCCCTCTGCTTTAATTGAGAGAAGGACTCTCAATTATAATCTGGTGTGGAAAATATAACTAACTCACTGATACATTTGGTCTTTGAACCACCTTAAAATAAGTGGGGCCTTGAGACAAAACTATATACATACAATGAGCCACGTATTTGCGACCACAACCACCTGCGAATACTTGAGACTCCCCCTAAAATGATATATAACTTTCTATTTTAATAGGTCACGCTCTACATATAACTTATTAAATATGAATATACGTAATGGAAACCATCTTAACACTACCGCAGAAGCTAACATCGAAAGCCTTCCTTGTCTTCCTTCACTCTTGGGTTAGAGCCAAACAAAGAAAATGAACAGCGCACCAGTCAATAATATGTCAAGTAGCATTGAACCTAGGTATTTTAGCTTCTCAAGCTCCATTTTATTTTAAAAAATATAGATGTTTGTAAAAAAAAAAAAATAGACATTCCTCAAACAATTTGAAGTTACATTCCACAGAAAAATCGGTGAATAAGTGAATCTTCTAATCCTGAACTACAAATAGGTGTTGTTGCACTATATAACTGTTGTTGTAGACACTTCTTTGACTGCTCTGCTGAATATAATCAGACCTTTGTATAAATGAATAGCAGTAAAACTACCTCAATTAGCTTCTATCCAGTCAAACAGACAAAACACAACATCCAGTAAAATGTTAATTTACCAAACTGCTACTCTAGGCTTATTCTGCATGTCGTGAGAACAAAAAATCTTTAAAAATCCTTCCTTGTGCAGCTCTGAAGTCCTAAATGCAGCTGTAACACTTTGTGCTCTTTGGTGGTTTTAATAACACGGCCTTACTAAAGTGCCTTCTGCCGCAGCACACCATGGACTTTGACAGATGATCAATAAACCTTGGACTTTTTTTAAAGCAACATGAGAGAGTCTAGTTTTTATGGTATTTTTTCATTTCAATCTCCTTCTGCAAAAATAACCACCAGAACAGACGTCCCCCAGGGATGTGTTCTCTCCCCACTAATCTTCTCCATATATACAAATGACTCCTCCTCAGCAAGTCGGTCTGTAAAACTCTTGTAGTTTGATATGACACCGCTGTCTTTGGTCTGATCCAATGACCGGGGTTAGTGGTTGAAAACCAAAGTCAGATTCCTTGTTTGTGCACACATTCGTAACCAATAAAACAGATTCAGATTCTGATTATTTGTTTTTTTATAGTTGAAAAGAAATGAGTCACTTGCATCTCAGTAAGAACATAAAACTGTAATGCCAAGTATTTCCCATATAGAGAATAATACCATCTCAGTGTTTTGGCAGCTCTTTAAGGTCATCTTATCCTTCACTATTTCAAATCACCCCTACTCCCAGCCATTTCTTAGCAGCAAGACTACAGTTCTGCATGGTCACTTCTTCTCAGTTCTTCAGAGGAATTTCAAAGCAATCTTCTTCGTAACTTTGGGTGAAGTTTTCAGGGATTTGTTTGTAAAGATCCCAACATTTCGGTTTAATTTCGTTTAGATTTATGTACGCAGTACAATCTGTGCACACAGAAATATTTTAATCACTCAACCTGCTTTTAGACCAGCTGTGACGCAACAAAGGCAATTGAGACAGGATGAAAAATAAATGCCTGCAAGTGTTATTCCATCTTTTTTAACCCCCGCTTTGGACCTTACTCTGCTAATGGCTTTCTAATGAATATGCTGCCTCTGGATTCATTAAATTCACCGGTTTTCAAAAACCACTTAATTAGACCCACACCTGTCTGTGTGGTAAATTTGTTGTTTGGTCTAGTATTTATGTGTTAGCTTCAGGTAGTTTTTTAAATTAAATTTGTTTAAAATGCTTTTTTTTTTTAATTTGAAGGATGTTCGGGGAAGGTGGAATTTTGCATAGCTGATTCCTCATCAGATGTTCTGTATGCCATTTTCTGAGCACGTTAATGACTCAGCAGTAAATTGACTAAACTCCTGCTCTTATAGATGTTCTCACGTATGCCGATGAGCACTTTGTTTTGCACAGTTGAATAGCAATCCCATTTGGCAAGTCTCCCTCTTGACTCCTATGGAGAGGGTGTAGTTTCTAGACAGGTTTGGCCTAGCCCACACATAGCAGATATCTGGGGAAACTAATGCATTTTTTTGTGTTTTGGCCTCTTATCCACATAAAAACTCAGTTTCATACCACTAAGAATGATTATTTATGAAAACTCCATATTTGTGTTTGTGTGCGTACTCGGGGAAAATAGAGATTTCCGATCCCATGCATCATAATCTGCGACAAATAATGCGTCAGTTTATCCACATACTTGCTTTGACATGATTCCCAATCAACATTCTCTTGTGTTTTATTAACTTTGCATTTGAATATGTTATTTAAAAGTAGTTCAATTTATTTTTTGGTCCACACAAGTGACCCTACTGATGCCATGTTTAATTCCTAAAAGGAAGTGAAAGCTTTTCTGAAACAGATCCCGTGTGTGTTTTTGCTGTTTTAAAATGATGTGGCGGAGATATCTGTTTTTGTAAAGATCTGGCTACGTGTGCACAATGCCTTAGAAACTTTAGTTTTCCCATAGCTATGGTTGTGCTCATAAGTTTACATACCTCAAAAAAGAAGAGCAATAATGATAAAAAAATTAAAAAAAACATATGCTGGGATGTAAACTGCAACGTAATGCTACCACAAACAAACCTGGGATAGTAAGTGAAGCAAAATCATGACAGCAATGTCTAAACTAAGCAATTTTAGAAAGAAAAAGTAAAGTAGAAGTATTTTTAAAGTATAAGTGGTAAATAAATACAAACTTAACTACTTTGTCACAAAGACAATTGCACACTTTTCATATTTGACTGTAAGTATACATAGTTTTTCTCCCACTTTCACTGAAATTGACTACTTTTTTATTGGCCTATCCAAGTTAAGCCCAATGAACTTTGTGTTTGTAACATTTTGTAATATGTAGAAGTGCAAGGCCCCAGATGGAAAGTTAAATTGCTGATTTTATGAGGAGGAGGTTGGATTCATTTTCTGTTCAGACAAAAACTGGTGATTCATATCTGCAGTTCAAATTGAATTTGAATGCTGCAACACAAAGCTGAGGTGTGTGGGTTCATTTTGAAAGCGTGGAGTGTAGCAAGGTTCACTCTTGAGTTAAGTTGAGAGAGGACTAAATAACGATTCATGGAATCTCTCCTGTTGCTGCCTGATGGATTACTGTTAGAAGTAACAAGTTGGCTGGTGGGGGACTGCAGGTGGCGGTTGGCATGTGCTTCCTCAACCTTACAAGAGATGTGGGAGTGAACCTGAACAAGGACAGCATCTAGAGCAAAAAAAAAAGAAAAAAAAAAACAACAACCAAGCAAGGAGTGACTGACAAAGAACTGAGGACAAACACTTCAGCCGTTCCTTCGCAGTAAGCGGCAGACAGAGATGCGTTGGGTGGGTGTACTGCAGGAGGGGAGCTGATGAAGTTGAGGTGTGTCTGACTGATTGAAGTGGACTCTGGAGGGATCCAAGTGGTGCCAGACCTACACACACCAACTCTTGCAATAGCGGAGATTTGCATGCACAAGCACCCCAGACCAAACAGGAAACAGGGGGAGTGAGAGGAATTGTTGGAAAGGAATGGAGTGCACAGTCGGAATCATGACGGGGAGTCTTTGGATATTTGAAAGCTATTAAGTCAAACATCACTTGCCCCAAAAACGTTCTTTTGTGTATGTTTTATGGCAAACACTCTCAAATGTCTCTGGAAATAAATAGCAAGGTTTCTTTCTGTCAGGAAATCCAAGCTAACAAGTCACAGAGCAGCGATGCACACTTTTACCACGCCTTCATTGAGTTAAAAGTAGCTTTTAACTGCCCTAGACATGACTACAGGTGACTAAATGATGTCATCACTTGTATAGAAATATTGTTGACACTCTTAAGAGAGATATATACTGTATCTGGACAGAACCTATAACCCAAAATATGTTCATAACTCCATGTAAACATTCCTCTGATTCTTGATTTGATTGGTCACAATTACCAACCTACCTCCTCCATTTGGACCTGAGACATGCATGACCTAAGTAGATCATTCTGGATTTACTTAGTTCTTTATGTTTTAGTTGAGTTTTTAAACTCTGGTTTGGTTTTCATCTATATGGTCAACATTTTTAACCCTAATTGTTTTAACATGTCTTTTGTGTATAACCTACATTTCCAATAAAAATGGACAAAAAAGAGACAGGAGGCGAATATCTTTTATGTTAGACAGAGCAATTGTACACTAACAGCCATTGTCAGTAGGCTAGAATACGTGTTCTGAAGCACATTAAAGGTACTTTTGAAAGTTGTCAGCCCTTACACAGGTATTACACATACTTTTAATCAAATATATATTTCTGTATATTTTTTTTTGTTGTCTGATGTCATATTTTAATTTTAAACATCACTTACAGTTTGATGTTTACTGCTTACAGTTTTGATTAACTGTAAGCAGGAAATCATCATAATGAAGACTCATATATCCAGATAGTTCTTCTTCCTGGGTGGCTAGTTCACATTGGGGTTTCATTGGTTCCTTTTCATATCATGTATAATTATCACATAAAAAAAAGCAAAAAAACAACGTGACTAGAAATGAAACTGTTTTCCTACTTAAACTGACGAAAAATGTAAGATTATAAGCAGTTCATGACTGCATTTCAGGTGCAGTCATGCAGATCACTTCCACAATGAATATGTTCAACCTCCAATTTTCAGAGTTGGGTTTGTTGTATTAAGTGTTAAGTTACACATATAAACTCTCCATGTTGGACAAAAACAACCTACATGAATCCATTTGCAAGGCGCTGTACAATAAGTCGCTTACATGTTGCTACAACCCCCCTGAAATATATTATTTTTGAATACTTGGTGAGATCAGTTACAGAGATTAATTTTTTTTTTTATTTATTTATTTATTTTTTTTAAAAAAAGGCTGTTATTTCTCAATCTGGTGATTGAGGTCAAACCCAAATTGACCTGACCTCTGCGTTTCTGTCTTCTCCTGCCGTCATCAGGGCGTATGCGCCGACCCCCACGCCGCCTTGGCTCTGCCCCACGACTCCAAGCTGGGAAAGGAAAAAGCCGAGGATCCGTTGCTCCAGCTGCCAGACACTGATGAGATGACCATCAGGATAGGTAGAGCTGGACCTGTCACAGGCAAGCCCCTCCCTCACCCTCTTCATATACCCACATCAGCTGTTTTGTGCTCTATTTCAGAAACCCAAATGGTACTGCATGGAAATTTAAGAATTTACACCTGCAGCTATTGGGGTCACACTATTTTATTTTTTTTTTCTTTTGCCACTATGAGAAAAATGAAGGATTTTTCTCTGATGGAAACCCAGAGAAGGCACAAAGAGTGGCTCCATTGGCCAAGAAACCTTTCTTGACCTTCTCTGATGGCTACTTACCAGATCTTTCTATGGTGCCTTTCTTGTCTCTTTGTCTTGCCTTTAATCTCCTAGAAACTGGACTGATTGGTTTCAAACTTTTAAAGGTTATTTAAACAATAACCTTTTCTGTGCTTCCCTAAAAAGATTAAATAAAAGTAAAAATCTATTTTTTATATATTTTTGGAAGCCAATGATCAACCGTTGAGACTATGAAATGCAAAGGAGTCTGATGTTATAGATTATAGAGTTAAACTGTAATAGAAAGCCATGCTCTACTGGAAGTTGTGGACCAGTGTTGCAGTGACATGTAATTGCAAACAAATATCTATATGTGAAGATTGGAAACAGAAAAAAAACATTTTTGAACAGTTTTTTGATTGCTATTCTCAGTTGAGTCTGAACAATATGTCTCTTCTATTCGAAATTATCCAGGGAAATTATCCTGCTTTTCTATCAATAATCACACTGCAAGAAATCATTCCATGCATGCTTGTCATCTCACTGTCACTGCAAACAATGATGGCTTTATCAACACACTTCCTGTGTGTTGATAAAGATTGTTGCGTCTGATTGTCATAGCAATCTGTTTTCCACTGAAGGGGAAAATGTACCAACCCTATCTTGCAAGAAAGATGAACTAATCAATAAATACATGCAAAGCAAATCTATGAATGTAAATAGCTTAAACAGATTATCGGCTTGGTTAAGACTGTAAATGATCTAAAATGGACGGCTGAAAGAAGTAAAGCCATTACAAAGGCTTTATGGTGAAATATTGAAATAATTTAATCCAAACAGAAGACAAAAAATATTGATTATCTGTCCTCTGTTATCACAACTTTTTGGACGCAAAGGGACAAAAGACCCTCTTGGCTTACTCCTCTCAATGAAACCATTGGTTTATGAGTTGAAGCAGAGCAGCTCCACGTGAGAAATGTTCTTAAAAACTCTGTCACCACCTTGATTGAGAGAAACTACAGTAAAAATATACTAAACACAAAAAAAGATGGCATCAAACCAACATTTGGGTAATTGCAAAACATCTCCCTTTCACATTTTGTTGCATTATACTTTTTAAATTAAAGCTGTTTTATTTGATAAAACAACCCAAATAACCTGGTCTGATTAGTATTGATTTCAGCTGCAACATTTAGTCAGAACATTTGGTCAGAATTTGGCATAAATAAACATGAAGACATGTATCCATCCGCCCTTTCATCAAACTTTCAGGCTGGTGGTGTATTAGGGTAGGCAGTATTGACATGCTACACTTTGGGCACCATACTGGCAGCTAGCATCGGTACCAAAAACTATTGTGCACCCGGCGGTAGCTACTTCCCTGTCGCAGAAGGCTACATCTATTGTGAAATCATAAATATAAGCTTTCACCGGTAACAGAGGAGGACTGGAGAAGCTAGTGACGTCTCCAATCACTGGCTGAAAACGTGCAAGATAATAAAACAAAATTAATTAAGGCAAACACAAAAACGGTAGACTTTTTCCCCAGTAACATATCACCCACAGCGACAACAGCTACTTTTTAGAAACCTAGTAACCACAGGATTGCCTTGTCCCTCTGCTGACCATTAGCATGGCTTGGCTGGTGTTAACTTTGGAAAGGCTAATAACTTGCAGGTCAGTGACTGATGTAGATCTTACTTTCTTCATTTTGATACTTGTGTGTCTTTAATATTTAGGCCTGATGCCATGTTGGATTACAGTAAATTCTGTCAAAAGAACACACACCAATCCAACCAGTGCTTGTCGTTTACAGACGTATGTCAACCTTTTAATCTAATCGAGTGGGTGGCCAGCTGTAGCATACTAAATGTTAACCTCTCCAAAGCTACCTCCAGTCTGTTTGTGCTAAGGGTCAGCAGTCAATCCAGTGGAACCAGTCTTGGCATATTAAGCCTCTTTATTGTTAGCATATGTTAGCATTGGCCATTGCTGATCGCTCATTTACTGGTCCCAGCCTTTCATTGACCAGATCAGTAGCTGGCTTTGGAATGGAAATACAGCTTCCTATTACAAGGAAGTACCAACCATTGGTTGAGCAATACTCCTAATTTTGGCCCTAATGTCAAACCATATTCTTGACTATTTCTGCTGACTGTCCATCCCTTTATGACCACATTGTACCTGTTTTCCTTCATGATATCGCTCATATACTCCTCCAAGTTTTTCTTGACTGTCACAATGAGTCCACTGAATTCCAGTAATTTTTCCTTGAGGAAATTCTGACCGCATAACAGTCCAACCCAATGCTTGGAAGGTGTACCTATTAAAGTGGCTGGTGAGTGTATGAAATTCATTAAGCTGTACTTAAAAACACACAACTAAAACAAGGCAACAGATTTTATCAAGAGATTCATGACTATAGCAAACCTACTTTTCATCATTTGGCCTCCTAATATGAGCTCTTTTAAAGGGGACTTTAGTCTTCAGGCACCTCCGAACCTTTAAACTTTAGACCCTGTGAAGGAACAAGAAAAAACAAAAAGGACCAAAATCATTTTCCCTGTTGGGACGGAGAACACAAACTTAACACCTCATCTGACTTGCATGTCAGTAAAACTCACAATCTGTGTCAATTACCATCTCCCCTGGACTATCCCATCATTGCTTAATTAACAATGGAAGAAAGGAGAGGAGAAAAAATGTCACTGCTAGCAGGCATTGGTTTTTACAAGAGATATTCCAAAGGAAAACCGCAGTCGCCTTCTTTATTTATTATTAACTTATAAAAGAAAAGAAAGTAGAAGTTAATTGTACGTTGTTTTTAAAAAAAACAAAAAAAACAAATATTCTTATATCTTAATTGTGTACAAAGAAGATGAGCTCTTTAGTAGTGAGTGCTTCGGCCTTTACCAGCGGGACAAGCTTTGCTGGAGCTCATTTGAAATAATTAATTCCCGGTTGGGTGTCCACGGTTCACGAAGACGCTGCATTAAGAAACGTTAATGCACCCTTAAAGCTTCCATCTAAACGGAAGACAGACGTTACTGGCATTTCTAATTATATCCGTTTATTTCCTGTTGACACGCAGATTAGCCAAATAAGAAAAAAAGGGGTGTCTCATTCAATTAACTCACACAGACTTGGAGTGCTTGTTGGCAAATTAAATATCTTTAATTAATCCAAATGGCTGCAAATATGGGTTATTTTTGTGGCAGTCTGAGCACTTCAGAGGCATTTTTACGTGACTTACTTCCACCTCTTTTAGAGTCTGTACATTTAAGCGGAGGTTGCATAATGATGATGGGGTTTTTTTTAACTTGTTTTAAGACCCAAGGGAGATGTACATTTTTAGTGCTGATTGATGATAGAAGTATTTATTTGCTGTGATGTTATTTTAAATGACCTGTCAAAACTAGCTGTGTTTTAAGTCTAACAATAAAATCTCTCAGCGCTGAAGACCAGCTAATAAGCAGTTATTAAATGCACTTCCATTGACCTTATAGTCGCACAGTTTGACATTTAGAACATAAATTTGCTCAATGGAAACATGTCAATTAAAAAAAAAACTCATTTTTCAATAAAAAGTTTTGGCGCTCGGATGAGGTGTGTTTTTTTTGGTCGTATCGAAATTAGTTTATTTCACAAAACCTCAATGGAAACACTTTTTTTGTTTGTTTTGCGTAACACTGTCAACAACTGGACATTACCACTGGCAGAAATCACAAAGAAGACGACGACAGGAAGTAGTCGGAGGAAGATGATGAGACATGTTTTTAGTGACTTATTGCGTGAACAAAATTATTCATTTAGGATTTTAATTACGTTTCTTATTTAATGGAAGCACCGCAGTTGCAAAATTGTCTGTTTTCCGATACTAGCATGATTTTGACAGTTTTGCACACATTTGTAATGAAAGTGCAGCGAGTGTCTTAATTGTTATCTGAATTTAGAAAAATAAAATCTCACTCTGTTTTTAGTGAATATAAATACATTATTTCACTTTTATACAGAGGAGATTTTTTTATTCATTTTCCAATCAGATTGGGTTGAAAGAAATGCCTTATTGCTGATAACTGGACCCCCATACTGCACTATTGCTTATTAAAACCATGTGACATCCTTTCCTGGAGTGGAGAAATAATACAAAAAAACCCTGAATGCTCTGACTTGAATGAACTTGACAAAATATATTCTGAAAAACCCTGGCCTCCAAAATAATGGTAGATTGGATAATGTGGCAGGAAATCAGCTGGGTGGCTAGACATATTCACGATGGTAGGAAATGACAACATGGTCTGTTAGTAACACTTCCTAATTTGACTCAAAGCCCTTTTGAAATAGTCTCTTCATAAGAAACACAAAAAAGAAAACACGCAAAGGCTCACATCACCCTGAAAGACCAATAACAATTAAGGTTTTAATTCCCCCGGGAGATCAATTACCGGGCTTCACTAAATTGATTCACAAATTAAAATCATCTTCACGCCAACAATCTGATGACAACCTTGATTCTGCTTTCACTGGAAAAGCAAACTGCTAAATGCCGAGCATCTGTTCTACTCCGGCAAC
The DNA here is from genome assembly GCA_903067065.1 of Brachyrhaphis terrabensis. NCBI lineage: Eukaryota > Metazoa > Chordata > Actinopteri > Cyprinodontiformes > Poeciliidae > Brachyrhaphis > Brachyrhaphis terrabensis. Next base: position 14,381 of record CAEGAG010218111.1, read on the forward strand.
ATGCTGGGCTTGGAGGAAGCCAGAATCTGACACGACAGCTAAGCTCACAAAAAAGTCACGACTGGGCGAACGGCATCGCCCTGCTGTCAGTTAAACCTCACAGAGTGACGATCCCCCGACGTAAAAATCTGTCATCCTAACATATGCTTCCGCAACAAAAATCTGACCCGACCGTCAAAACAGTAAATGCGTTTCAGTCACGGCTCATCAGCGTCAGATCTGCGGCTCTTTGGTTTCAGTATAGCACCCGCAGAGGAAGGCCTAATTGTAGCCTTGGAGGTTTCTGCGAATGATATGGGTTTAAACCTGAGGAGGGAGTTCGTACCGTCGCATGCTGCTGGGCGAGAGGATGGATATGATAAGAAAAGGGGGTGAAAAAAGACACCATGCTGAGCATTGCAGTAGTTCTGGACTATACTCATATGCTGCTGATCAGAATTTAAAGCATTCCATGGCCTAAAATTAAAACAATTACCAACCTTTACTTTTAACCTTAAAGTCTTACATAACCCTTCTTTATCTCTGATTCTTTAAGTAATTTTATTTCAACTTTTTGTCTTTGGATTAATTCAGGATGATTGAAATCTGAAATCTCTTCTCGCTTTAAAGTCTGATTTAATTTTGTGCCTTTTGTTTTTATCTGCTTTTGGGTTTCATCTCAGTTAAAATCTCTACATCACTTTTCAAACGTTTCTCTTGGTTCCAAGGACCCTTTTCATGATTTTTTTTTTTTTTTTAGCCATCACAGAAGACAAACTCAAAGCTGGATCAAGAATTTTAGATGTGTGGTATATGAATGTGGACGGTATGCGGTTGCCTTTTTGACATATTTTTCCTCTCCTCTAAGCTTGTTAATAATTACTGAACTGCTTATTTTTTGCTGTGACAAAAGTGCTTAGATAATTCTGCTCCAAAATAACTCCCACGGCATTCAGAGGGGGGAAAGAGAGTGACATGGTAGAGAGAGGGCTCAGACAACTAACCAGCATAATAGTGGGAGTTTCGATATGTGCAAAGACAGAAACACTAATGAGTTTTTAAAAACAGCCAATTTTGACTTCATAAAATCCTTTAAACGAAATCACTTTCTCATAAAGCCAAAATGGAATCCAAATGGATTGATTAATTTGATGTTTCCCCCCATGATAGTTTCGTCTAAATAAGTACAATTCTCCTTCAAATTCACCAAAAACAGTTGCCTTGAGAAATCATCCATACTCCAACGCAAATTTCTGCATAGTTAGAAATTGGAAGCTGCAGGTACATAGCAGATCAGATCAGGCAACAAAGTTCTGGAGGAGTTTAAAGTATTTAGTTTACAAAGAAACTAAACTTTAAGTATCTCTCAGAGCTTTGCTCAATCCATCATCTAAAAATGGAAAGAGTATGGCACAACTGCAAACCTACCGTGAATGCAGATGTATTTAAATTTACTCTTGTAAGCTTTTTAATCCCAGCAATTTGGCTTCCTTTCTGCTTGTCAAGTCCAGCAACTTGTTTCCAGATTGGCAGCAGACAATAAGCATTTTCACTTCCCTCTCTCAACTTGTATTCAGGTTTATTTCTTAAGTTGATGTTCTTGTTTTACTCACTTGTAATGTGTCATCAATTGCCTGAAAACAAATCTAATATTCTATAGGAAGCACCAAACGGAACGTCTTTCTACTTTTGCACTCTGTTGGTTCTTGAGAACATTTCCCCTACAATGCCACATGATCGCTTTGGAATTATGAAAGTTTCAGATTCTGTGTTGTCGTATTAACATTGACTGGACATAGTTTGGATACAGGTCTCGGTTATTTAAGGAAGCAGTTTTGTAAAGCACCACATAGCAGCTCAGTCCAATTTAACTTTTTGGAATAACTGAAATCCGTTTGCTGTGTGTAGCATACTGTTCAAGTCAGTGTGAATTAAATTGCACCATTTCTGCTTGACTTCATTGCAGGAGAGCGAACAGCAATAACAATAATAACAAATTCATGTGCAGAATAGAATAATATTGTTTTGTATTCAGTAAGTTTCCAGGCCATTTCTCCTGCTGTAGGAGGAGGTGAAGCATGTTTAATAGATCATTTTGGTTCTTCTTGTATCTGAAGTGGCAAGAAATCCCTTGTTAGCAAGTACCCACTCAAGGACGCAAGAAATCTCTTGTACACACATAAAACCATTCCAGTTTCTTCTCATAAGTTATGCATGGTACCCTAAATATTCCAGACAGCGTTGAGGGGGATCAAACGGTGCCATATGATGATCTGTTTGTTTAGCTCTCCTGATTGGATCTTAGCATGTAATATAAAGTGGCAAATGGGAATAGATCTAAAATTCACAGTGCGTGCCAAGCGAGCGAGTAGCGTGAACAATTTGACTCTCCACATGCTTTTTTTTTTTTTTTTCATATTCTGCAAAGTTGTTCTGGTTTTCAGCTTTAATCTTACTGTGGCAAACACATTACATATGGAGACAAATTCTGAACACAGAATATTTCAAATATATTTACAAACTATGTAATGCATTTGCTAACATTTTTTCTACAATGCTTGTCCTTTGGACTTTTGCCTCCTCCCTGTTATTTTGGTTGTGAATCAGGGTTAATGCAAGAGCAAAGTGCTTTTACTGAAGCTGCACCATTTAAAAATTAGACCGTTTAAATGCTAATCAAAAGAAAATAAATGCCAATCAAAAGAAAATAAATGCCTTGCATAAACTATAATGAAATATGTAGAAAAAAAACCATTTAATTTTAGACTGTTGACAGAGTAGAAGATGCAATAAAATGCTAATTTAAATCAAACTACTAAGAACTGATACATTTACTTCGTAAAGGATAATTTTTTTCTTTATTTGAATTTAAATCAAGCTACTAAGATTGAGGTTTATTTGAAACCAGTATTAAACAATTATTCTTTTAATTCTGATTTAAAGACACTGACCTTCCTATTTTAATTGGAAGTGCATTTCTAAAGTGAAAGTTGATGATGGCATCAACTTTCTGAAAATCTTTGAAATGACAAAACTGCTGCAATGACAAGCAGCATAAAAGCAATGTTATCATTTGGATGAGTTTTCTGTTGGATATCTGTACCTTTAGGTCTGTAAAAAAAATGTGATGAATTACCTAATGGAAAAAAAAGCCAGGTAGCAGTTTTTCTGTGACTTTATCTAATATGTGTACATAAATATTTTTTGTATCATGAGATGATTTCTAAATGAATAATATGTGGCTAGTTTGTCATTTCTCTTAGGTGTTTCAGAGTCTTATAAATTGTTCTCTAACGTTTTTTGGAACCAGAATAGCAAACTTCTGTTTGTTTTTCTTAATATGGATGAAATCCTTATCCATCCACTCTTTGATGTTATACAGCCACTCTCTCAGTGACTATAAATGACTGTGAGCCTGTTATTACAGAGAAAAGTGAAGTAGGAATTGTAATACTTCACAATCCTAGAAGGGCGATTATTTAGAAATTGATTAATAGTGACCCAAGAACAGAGCCGTGTGGAACACCGCATCAGATTCCTGTTCAGTAAGATTTAAGGTGACCAAATGTGAAAAGCAGTTCCAGTTTTCTTCAGCTAGTAAGAAAACTAGTTGAAGAAGCTACATGACTGCCTGGCACCAACAAGTGAAGTTCTTAAAACAGGCTTTTTTTCAGACCTAAAGAAAGCAGTAGAACCTTAATTATTTTAAGGGTTCCAGTAATCGTGTATTACAATCAAACTAATATTACATTTCGTCTTAGGCATTTTAATAAGCCAAGTAGGCCGTCTATCCATGAACATAACTCAGACTAATATAGGAAACACCAAATGGCAAAAACTCCAACCATTTTTCAATAAAGTTAAAGTAATCGTGAAACTAACTCAGAACTCCAAAACTAACCAGATCACAATAAGATGTGTTTGAAGTAATTACAAGAAAGTAAGTAAATCAGTATGCTGCACCATGGTGCCAGCATTGCTAAGACTAGAAACAAGCCAACATTTAACCACTAGGTGGAGTGATTGCAAGGATTGCAAGAACCATTGATTCTGTTCTGTCTTGGCCTGTACCGTCACATTAACACAAGTAACTAATACAGAGAGAAATTCAAAAATGGAGGAATCATCACCCATTAGGAAGGCTGAGATGATGTACTTGATGGACTACAAAAGTCTATTGGGACACCCCTGTGATACTCATAATGAGAATTCAAGGAGGTCAGTCACAGCCAATTACCTCCAACAGAGTCAAACAGGTGCTGAGAAACTCAGCTTAGGAGACGGAAAAACATGCAGGTGGTAGTGAACATGCCCTACATAATACACACGTTTTCACACACCCCCAGGAACAAAGGTGCTGTCAATATGACCTATCTTTACAAGCGGGGGCATGGGGGGATGCCATATTTGTGATCTGAGGGATGCCTTAATGCTTACTACCAAGCATATTGTGATTCTGTTAGATTTACTGAAAATGTTTTGACAAGACAGACACAAAATCTGTCAGGATGTAAGATTCTTTCTTCCACCCTGAGAATACTTAAAGCTGTGATTAAAGGTAAACGTTGTTGTTGGGAATATCCTTCAGCAGCAGAACATCTGATTTGCACAGGCTGGGCAGTGGAATTAGTGTTGCTTGATAAACCATGTTGAAAACTGAAAAGTAAAATCATGTTAGTATAAATAATGAAAGAAGTGAGGCAGAAATCCAAAGAGCAAACACCTTGATGTCATGCAACATTTAAAGCATCTCCATCAGTACAGGTGGCTACTTTGGGAAAGCTTCTACTGTTTGTTTTTTATATCTATCTTAAAGTCTATAAACAAAGTGCTGCTCTTATAGCCCATTAAGGTGAACACTCAACACTTGAAGTACTAGGAAACAATTTTATTTGCATTGGTCTGCAAATAAAGTTTTGTAGTACTTAAAGTGTTGCAGGAGTCTTTACCTCACCACATCTTTGACCATCTTCATGTACTAATCTTTAAGTTTTGCATCACAATTAGATTAGGTTTTGTTGTACAGAAAACTCTGATTCAGTCACTTGCACTATGTTCTCTTCTGTGTTGTTTAAGTCTAAAGAATATTGACATACAAGCCAGTGTAACACAGTAGTGAAGGTAATTGTATATTTCAGATGAATGGGCCAATAGGTTCGGCTATCGGAGCAAGTTGGGGT
>CAEGAG010218159.1:0-10471 GCA_903067065.1 Brachyrhaphis terrabensis
TGCCCGATTAGCCCTGTAGGGGTCGACTTCGGTCACATGGAAGAAAAAGCAGATTTCCACTAGTTTTCTTACTCTTTGTTTAGGGATGTGGGAAGTGGAGAGAGGATATATATAAAAACAAAACAAAAACTCACACAGTATAAACCATCGTAAAAGGCAAAGCACATAGCCTCACAAGACAAATGACTTGTGAGGCTTACAAATGAACTGAACTGCAGAATATCATAATTTCCAGAAATAATTTTGTTTATTTTAGAACCGTTAAGTTGAACTGCTGATTGACAGTGACTGGTTATTTTTTAAAAATACATTAAATAAAAGGCAGAATCTTTCTGTTGTATTTAAACTTTATAACATCTTTAAATTTGATCTCATTACTTGCTGCTGCATAAAGATTTTGATCTTGCTTTTCATATGCTCTAGAAAATTCAATAATCAGTGTGACCTGTTCAGCTCATTCACCCGTATCCACTTATGCACCTTATGTTTCGTCTGTGGATGAAAATCAAGTGGCCTCTAAACATTATAGTGATTGCAACCGTAGCTATCATAAAATTAGTCATTATGATTGCAATATGGGGCACTATTATAAGCCACAGCAGCTTTATTTGTTGCTTTAAATGAAATCAACCTGTCTACATACAAGGTTATCCCAACCTCGGAATCGTAGCCTTGCGCCCGCTGGGAACACATGTCCCGCTCCTCCATCTGCCCCTCTGTCTGCAGAGCTCCACCCACCGCTACCTTTAAGCTCTCTCTGTTCTCCATCTTGCCCTGTTTATTACCTGGCAGGAGCACACCGAGCACCTGTCGCTGTCCAGCACCCATATCTGCCCGCTGTGCTTGACCTTGTTGTCATGGATACAGTCGCCGGTGCAGTTATGCCCGTGGGGGCACCGGCAGTCGTAGCCTCCCTCCAGGTTGAAGCACACTGTGTCGTTGGCGCAGGTGTTCCTCCCTGTCTTGCATTCGTTAATATCTGCAGGGAGCACAAAGGAATGACATCATACATATGCTCAGTGCAGGCAAAGCTGTTTCTGTGCATGACCTGCTTTGAAATAATAATAATAATAATAATAATAATAATAAAAAAAACGACATTAAAAAAAAATTAAGTCTGCTTTTGATGCAGAAGAGCAACACAGACACTTCAATTCTGCAGCGTGTGACAGCAATGCAACCCAGAAACCCACTTTGGCCAAATTCTGCTTTTGAGAGGTGCAGACAGGTTGTTATCAGTCATGTATTTTTTTATTTATTTCACAGTGCTTTTAAAGCGCTTTCTTTCTCGGCCCTTTCAAATCCAGATGACGGCTAAGATGGGGGTCAAAGAATGGAGCAGCACCACCAGCTCGATTGTTGCGCCCATTTCTTCCGTGTTTCTGTTGATTGAGGGTTTCGCTTCTGACAGCCTCCACATGTCTGCCGACATGCAAAATCAGAAAAAAATGTTTGAAAAAAAAATTAACAGGCTTCAGAAAGAAAAGAGACATATCTTTTAGGAGGAGGGGAACTTAAAAAAGATTCAAAAACATTCAATAGAAGCTGACGGAACGTCTTGTCAGAGAAGATATTTTGCCTCTTAAATTTCGAAACTACATTTCTGAAATTGAGACATGAAAACATTTTCTTGGTCATAAAGCAAACCTGTTATCAAAAAAAAATTAAGATGATTCATTGATCACATTTTGGACAGAATTCAGTCACAAAGGTTAAATTTGTGACTGTATTTCTCTACTTTTAACGGGGAATACTGCGGAAATCATTTTATGTTTACATTAAGGACAGAAATATATTTGTGTTTATTTACTTGAAACTGGAAATTAATAATCTGGGAATTATACAAAACCCAACGTAAGCAGCTCTTAAACCTTGATCTCTCTGTGCTAAGAGACAAGCTAACTGCTGTTAGCAATACAAGCTAACAACAATGTACATCATTGAATTTCATGCGCCTACTACTTTGTGTAAGATTTAAAAAGATATAAGCTTTTAGTAGAGCAAGCATTTAACAGCAAGTTATCACTTAGTTTTGAAACAGATGGCGGCCATGTTGGATTTTATTATTAGCACTGAGAAACTACCAGCTTTTTCTTAGTAAATGCAAAACAGAACAAACTGAGAATATTACTTTGATGATGTTGTAACATAATCTCTTGGTGTGGTGGCACTTGGAGACCTTATTTTTCTTCTCCTGATTGAATAGTTTTCATTTGATAGAAAGATAAATAAAAAAAATGATTCCTCCTGCTGCTAAAATAAAATACAGATTTTTGCAGTTTTAATATTAGTAATAAAGAGAGTTATGATTTTCATGCACAGACATAAAATAAGGAAAAATGTGATGGTGTGAGAGGGCCATTCCTTCCAGATTAAGATTCTTTAAGCTAAATATTTATATACAGTATTTAATATTTTAAAAGTAAAAGATCAAATTTCAGTGCTTAATAATTCAGTCAATAAGCTGAAAAAGTAGGCTATTTACAGATTCACCAATCCATATCTTCAGCAGGTCAGCAGGTTTTTTTTATTTTTTTATTTTATTTTTAAACAAATTAGTGATTCTACTTCATATCCTGGGATAACTACCACATCATAACTTTATAAATTTAACCACATAATTTCTGAATTCCTAGGCTATTGACAAACGTGATTAACACAATGTGCTTTTACAAAGTTAAACTTTTAAGAAAAAAGGTTTTATTGAACTTTTTTTTTGTCAGCCACAGACGGCTACTTGTGCACAAAGCTGAATTATGTCTGCAAGTATTTGATTTACCAGCATAATTTCTAATATTTCTGCCGTTTATGTAACAAGATTTGATTTTCAACTTTGCCAAGCTGCAATAACTACCATCTAAAAACCTCCTCTTCTTCATCTGTTCAGATCTTATGGTCCCATCTGCCTGTTAGATGCTTCATCTTCAGTTTCCAGTTCTGATGCGATCCTGAAAACAAGCTTTTCATCTGATTTATTTTTTTAGTTTATTTAACTTTTCCTTTTCATATAAAGGAAAAGTTCAATAAATGGAAGGTTATAGCCCATCATTGTGTAACATGTCGGGCAGGAAACTTCTGCCATATTAACACGTGGTTCGTGCAAACACAGGTTTTGGGTGGCATGAAAATGTACAAAATAGAATTAATAGAATAAATTCAGTTTGACCTAAACTCAATGGTGCCAAAGGCGGCATATCCAGTTGTTAGATTTTGGGGGCGATTATATTTATGCATAGGACCAGGGTAGTTTGACAAGCTTTTTCACTTAATAACCAAAATCATAGTTTTAAACTAATTTTTGTGTTTACTCATGTAATATTTTTCTTATATAAATCCTTGTAACAGTTTGGCACAACAGCAATACCAAAACTGAAAAAAATCTACAGAAGCTTATAGAGATAATATTGTCTTATAGCACTATAACTGCATGCTATTTTCAGAAAACCTTGTACTTTACTGTGTTCTTATTTATTTTGTCCTTATCAGCGCTGATAAAAACAAATTATCTCAAGCTTATTGGCTCTAAATAATTGTTATGTAGTGTAGATTAGTTTCCTCTCAAATGTTATTTATGGGTACTCTAAAAACTATGGAGATTGTTTGAATTACATAACATTATCCATTTTTGTCTTAATACAAAATGTTGCTTCTTAACACCAAGAAACCATAAAAAGTAGCATTTCTATTTAAGTCAATTCAATTCAACAATACTTTATTAATCCCAGAGGGAATATAAATGTTGGAATTCAGATTGTTGACTGCTGTGGGCAAGAACGATCTCCTGTAGCTGTCTGTGCCACAGTGGTTCTAATGAAGCTTCTGACTGAAGATGCTCTGTTGGTACGTAGCAGTCTCGTAAAGAGGAAGCTCGTGGTTGTCTGTAATTTTGTGGATTTTACGAAAAATTCTTTGCACAATGGTCTTCTTCTTTATCAGGTTGTTTTCAAGTCTCTGGTTCTGATACCCAAACAGATGGTGGCAGAAGAGCTTTGATCCTCCACATCAGACTGATAGAACATAATATTCAGATCTATCACACCATGAGAATCGGATACCAGCCCATGCCTAAAATTTTTTTATTTCAGGTGTCAACAAAGAAAAAAAGGGACACCTGGAGTATGCTCCTACCAAACTTTTGAATATTTAATAAAGAAAAGGACCGACTCACCTATGCAAGATTCCCCGCTGGCGGAAAACAAGCCGTTGTCATGGTAGCCGTCGCGGCACTCGCAGTGGTACCAGCCGGGCAAGTTGACACAAGTGGATTTACTATCACACTCAACAAAGCCGTCCGCACACTCATCAATGTCTGAGGAGGAGGGGGGGAGACAATAAGACACATACAGTCAATATACGTTTGCTTCAGAATCAGCTTTTTACACTCAGTCAGATATTGCGCTTTCATTCTTGCCTCTTGGGCGTTCTAGACTCTGACTGATTCATAATTAATAAAACAACTTGTCTTGCATGCAAGAGCATCCAGACCAAAAGGCTTTATTGATCAAAGACAATTTCGCAGCCAGAGAATGACATCTGTATCAATAAAAGATAGCAGGGCATAAAAAAAAGACAAGAAAACTAACTGAGACGAGACAGAGTCGTAACCAAAATGCCCTGACAGAAAGATGGAGCAAAATGCATCAACATGCAGGTAAACAGATTATTTCCAAAGTCGGCGCACTCTCGATTCATTTTATTGAGGGGAAAAACTCTGTCATGTGAAAAAAAAAAGACCCTGAACAAATGGCTCTGGCATGGTTTCTTTTACCCATTGGGTGGCTGCTGTCGGTGGATGGAGCTTATGTTTATTTTCACAGAACTGCACTCAGAAAAAAATCCTCGTCTCCGCTTCCTCTTTCAGCTCGTCTTTATAGCAACACTGAGATTAAGTGCTCCGGGTTTTCTCCTCCCCATATTTGTCTCCCCGTCGTTCTGCGTTCGTCTCTCTGTTCTTGTTCTTTGTATCTCCTCTTCATACGCTCACTTTTCTCCCCGCTTACAACGGGCCAACGTTAAACCTCTTCATTAGTATAGCAGGCATCCCTGCAAACATCATCCAAGAACTATTCAGCTGTTAACAATGAGCATAATGCACACACACGCAGACACACACAGAGACAGACAGACAGACAGAGAGAAAGAGATTACTCTGATATTTCGGCTAACATTTAATTAAACCCGGGGCCAGATCCACGTGAAGGAGGGAATAAAGCCTATTATTATGCGGTGGGGCTAAATATGTTAGCTCCCGACATGTGCGTGATTAAATGTGTCTGCTTGGCCGGTGATGGCTTTTTTATGATTGTGCATGATGCATGATGCTTTGCTCTCATTATGAAAATGGCAGTGTGCCGCGTATGACCTTCTTCACATCTGTACTGCAAAAGTATCCCCCCACTCTACCCACACACACACACACACACCCCGCCCGCACACCCTCGAGCGACTGACAGAAGGGCTCATGGTCCCCCACCATCCAGCCAGTAATAGGATTAAGATCTATTGGCTAATGAGCCCCCGGCCTTTAAATAGAAATTCTGCTGCAGATTAACTGTTGATCAAAATGTCCTGCAGATTAAGGTTTTACAGTGTCCTGAAAAGGCACCTCTTCAACCTGTTCGCATCCTGTCATGTCACAACCGCAAACGTTATTGTATTTCGTTAAAACGTTTTGCAAATAAATATTCGTAATTGTGATTTGCATTTTTTTTTGCTCCCCTTTACATTGATACCTCTAAATATGATCCTTTGCAAACAATAGACTGAAAAAACACAAAATGTTACCAAGTATCTTTGTCTAGTTTCAGGATTAGACAGCTATTAAAGAAGAATACAGGATTTAATAGTGAGGGTTACATTACACAAAAGTAGATTTTTTTCCCCTTTTTTTGCTAATTATATGAATTTTAAGGCTAAACTGCAAAAACATAAAATCTTACCAAGCATTTTTGGTTTAATTTCTTGTTCAGATATCTTAGTGGACTTGAAATAAGACAGAACAAACTTACAAGTAACTTTTCAGCACGATATTAAAAGCTTGTTTTAAGTAAATAATTCCTTAATATTAAAGGAGTAGTACAGCGGTTCCCAAAGATTTTCTTCTGGCCCCCCTATGGATTACCATAAAATCCCCCCCAAAAAGGAAAAAAAATAAATCAACTCAGCACACACATCGTTCAACCAGACATAAACCTACAATTCAGGTTGCAACAACCTGAATTGTGAATACAAACCATCTTTACAGTGAAACACTTTTGTGTAACTGTGTTTTTTTTTTTTCCATCCTTACTACTTCCCGTGCCCCCTCACCCCACTTAGGGGGCGCGCCCCACACTTTGGGAACCACTGGAGTAGTGTAAGATATAAGTGAAACAATCTGCCAGTGGAACAACTTATAATATTGTAGGGCTGAAACGATTCCTCGAGGAAAATTTATGTGCCTCGAAGCTTCGTTAAATTATGTTTTATTATGTAGCGCACCGTGTTCTGGCCGGATCATTATTTGCGCGCTCACTTCCGCCTGAGCTGTTGTGAACTGCTATCAGCATGGTGTCTAATTGTGCGACGTTTTGTCAGGGTTTGGGGGAGAAATAAGGATTGTTGAACCTTGTGGTGTGATGGTTGGACTATGACTGCATTTTTGGTGTCGGAATCGCGTCGTCACGATTTTAGAGAGAGAGAAAGAGAGAGAGATAGACAGACAGAGAGATCCATTCCTTGAATAATTGTGAAAATATTCTATAGAGTACTTGATTTCTAAAATATTCTTTTACAACAGCCCTATAAGATTGCAACTCATAATATGGGAAAATTCATTATCTAGGTCTCTGAAACGGAATGGTTTACATCTTTGTGCTATAATGGCCTAGTCAAAGTCTGTAGCTAAATCTTATTGAGATTCTGTGGCAAGGTATTGAAGCTAATGTTCTCAAATGATCTCATCTTAAATCTGGCTGTCCTTGAGACGAGCTAATTTCCGTCTTCACATTGGTAAAGCTACATTCTAAGACTTCTAGCTTTGATTACAAAGTATTTACTCAGGAAAAGTTCTAAATTAAAACAAACCTAACGTGTCAGATTTGTAAAAGACGAAAGCTTTTTTTTGTCTTTCAGAGGTGTATTTGTGAGGAATTTCCAAAACATGCATCCCTTTCTATTTTGTGATCATCCATGACAGAAAAAGCCAATAAAATACAACATGGTTTGCTGCTTTTACAAGACAAAAAGGTGAGAAATCTCTCACCTCTCTGTATTTATCTAAAAAATGACTTGGACAGTCCAAGGCATCTGCAGGTTTAAAGAGCCATCTGTGCTAGATGACTTTTGTATTTCACTAATCATTACCATGAAGACAGTGGAGTGGCTCATTTTCTCTTCTTAGAGCAGGTTTCAGGCACACAGCTTTATATCAAAAAGTCCTCAGCAAACAGTATTTCACCCCAATCATTAAAAATTATACTGCATTCTCCCCGGCTCTGAAGAGAATTATCCGGTCCTTTTTTCCGCCTCTGAATGTCTTGATGATAAAAAGAAGGAGAACCTTTTTTTTAAAAAAAAAGGGAGGGAAAGAAATACATGAGGTGCATTGCCAGTATATGGAGAATTTCAAGCTGAAATTCAGCCTCCGCATTTCCTGCTGCACGAAGCAGTTTAAAGTACAACTGTGCCCGTCAGATGCTATTTATACCAGGCAGCGATGATGAAGCGAATGTCTAAAAATATGCAAAATGGGTTATTTTCAGCCGGTTTCATTCAGGTATTTAAAATGCTCCGCTGTCTGGCGATAACAACAGAGGCTTACACCCTCTACAAAAGATTTGTCGCTTTCCTCTTTTATCTTTGCAAACCTGTCAGCTGCAATTATGCCGCCGCGCCGCTGTCAAATCAACTTTTCAAGTGCCACCGCGCTTTCAGCATGGAGAAACTCAGTCGCACTTTTGACACGGTTACATGGAGGCACAGCTGGGATAGAGAGCCTTCTCTGTTTTCTTTTTTTTTTTTAATCTTTTTTCTTTCTAAATGAGAAGGGAAGATCGTAGCAATTAAATCATCAACAATGACAGTTAGACAAGGCCGCTGCCGAGAGACGCCGTCCCCGTAGAATCAAGAGGCTTTTGCCTTTTGTTCAATCATACATGGGGACGGCTCGGTAGTTTCACTTGTTAAATGATGCCACTCTCCTCCCTGGGAAAATGAAACGACTACACAAACAAAAATGAAATTGGCCTGTTTCTCTTCCACTGTAAAGGTCAGAAGCTAAGACACTGCTGTTACCCTGGTGATGGGAAAGACATGAAAATGACTGAAATACCTTGTGTACGTGCAGACAGAGACGCGCGAGGAGGTGACGAGGTCAAGGAAGACGGAAGGGAAAAAGAAAGGAGGAGGAGGAGAAGGTAAAGAAAGAGAGAACAAGTGAGTACGAGATAGACTGCAATTATATTTCTCGTTATCCTGAGTGGCAGTCCAGAAACAAGAGCTCTATTAAGGCATCTCTCAAAGGACAAAGTGGAGGAAGAAAAAAAAAAAGCATCCGGATTTTCCTCTGAGAGCTTCTTATGTCTGCTTGCCATGAAACCGCCCTCCTCCCGTTTTGTTCATCCGCCGCCTTCCCCTTCCCAGGTGTTTCTTTTTCTCAGTCTATAGCTCAAAGTCGAGGCAGAAACAGAGGTGCTCTCATTATAACCTCCGGCAAACCCTGGCAGTCTGCTGTCTCTGTGAGCAGAAAAAGGGCAGAATAAAGACGTAGATTTAGCCTCACCTCTGTACGGCTTTTTTTCATTGTCCATGCTCACAATAACCTCTTCACTTCGTTCTATTTTTATCTGTCACTGATGGCAAGCTCATTTCTTTTACCTTTTCTTTGTGTTCCCCCTGTTTTATTGTTCGCCTTCTTAAGGTTTCTTCTACAAGCAGAACTTTGTGCCAAAATTGTTACGGCTGCCAAATACGCCTCCAATACAGAGACCTAATTCTCACCCAATTTCAATATCCATCTTACGTGCTTCATTATGTACAGGGATTGATATAATTCAAGCATTTGCTTCTGGTAATTTTGATTAATTGCTGGATGGGTTGCAGATGTTTCCACTTCAGTCTACAATATGTTGCTGTCCACTTCCTGGTTCTCTGCTTTTCAGGAACTATAATAGTCCCCATCCCTAAAGGCTCTAATATCACATATCTAAACGATTAGAGATCTGTGGCACTGAACCCCATACCAGCTAAATGCCTTGAGAGACTTAAAGAAAGTTAAACCACCAACATTCGATCCATATCAATTTGCATATAGGGAGAACAGATCGACAGAGGACGCTAGTACTCCATGGTCCACACACATCTGGGATATCTAGATCTCAAAGGACCTGTGCAAAGCTGACGTTTAGTCGAGTCTAGCTCAACTTTCAACACAATATGGCCAAAGGAACTGTAATGTTAAATTTAACAACACGCTATGTAGCTGGATTTTGGACTTTGTACCAAATCGCACACATTGTGAGAGAGTGGGAACACTTCCTCCACTCTTTCCATCAACACAGGAGTTCCTCAAGGCTGTGTCCTTAGCCCATTGCTCTGTGCTGTCCTCACTTATGTTTGTATAGCTTCATTTCTAAATACGCTGATGACATCACAATGTTGGGTCTCATCAATGGCAACAACGAGACAGCGTGCAGAAGTGAAGTACATCATGGTGTTACAACCACCCCTAGGTTCTCAACATCAAGAAAACCAACAAAATAATTGTTTCTCAAACAAAGTACGAACATCCACTCCCCAATTGATGTCGGAAAAAAAGCTGTTGAGAGGGACACAAAATTCAAGCTCTTTGGCGTTACTATGACGTAGGACCTGACCTGAGGTACTAACATCGTTTCAGCCGCCGGTAAAGGCTCAACAACGTCTTTTCTTCCCGAGGAAAAAGAAATTGGCCAAAATTCTTCAGCAGCGTTTCATCAACTTCTACAGCTGTGCTATTGGAAGTGTATTCTCACTAAAGCAGGTGGTAAAAACAGCTGGCATCTCCCGGAGATCAGAAGTATCTGTGCAAGTCGTTGTTTGAGACGAGTGAAGAACATCTTCTGAGACAGGTACGTTCCAGTACATGACCTATTTTATACCCTCAGACAGAAGGTAACAGTTCATAGGCATGGTTGGTAAATAAAATGATTTCAAAATAAAATGCTAAAAGAGGACTTTGAAACACTCTTTCTCGCTCTTTAACTAAAGGAAGAAGTTTCTGATGTCATCTTTTAATCAAAGTAGCTTAACAAGGATTGTGACAGCTGCAGCCCATTTAATGTGTGTCTTTATTAAGTGACAAATTTCGCTTTCACTTGAGAAATCCTCTCAATGTAGTTTTTCCAAAAATTTTTTCTTCTTCTTCTACTCAACTTCCCATTAATGATTAGCTTTAGCCAGCTAGCATAACTGATATAAATTAACATTTTTAATTATTCACTGAAATTCCCTT
>CAEGAG010218165.1:0-32616 GCA_903067065.1 Brachyrhaphis terrabensis
CTGCCTTAGCGTTAGCTGCTTTAGCGTTAGCTGCCTTAGCGTTAGCTGCTTTAGCGTTAGCTGCCTTAGCGTTAGCTGCTTTAGCGTTAGCTGCCTTAGCGTTAGCTGCCTTAGCGTTAGCTGCTTTAGCGTTAGCTGCTGGTGAACAAAGTGACGGCAACACTGAGAGGACTTCACTCACTTTTTTTTTCTTTCTCTGGATCTAAAAGTAAAAAAACATCCATATGCTTTGCAAGGAGAAACATTTTTCCATCTTGTTCTCCTCCCATCCTCAATTTCTCATCCTTGACACATAAGAGCACAGGTGGCAGTGTTGAAATGTTCAAAGTAAAAAACATGAATTTTAATGCAAATGAGAATTTCACACCAACTTGCAGTAGAATAAGAATGTTGCAGTTGTGGTCTTGACTGGTCTTCAGAAAGAAATGCTGACTTCAGCAGAACAGAGATTGAGAAGAGAGTGAATATAAATGTAGTTTGTGTAGCGGACGATTAACAAGAGATCTCAAGACAAAGACTGTCATCGATTATTACAACCATGCAGTTTAAATTTAGAAGGATGCGTGTATCTTCTCACACCTTTAGAGAAATAACTTTTTTAACTGAATTTTCCTGTAAAAACAAAAGTATTGAGGTTTTTCTAAGAGCTGTGTGGGAGGCCCTTCATATAACCAGCTTCCTGTGGGAATTCAAGTCAGTAAACCTTGAAAAAACGTTGGAGTTGTAACGAATATAAAGGCTCACAAAGATATGAGATCATTTTATTTAGTTTGTTTCGTTTCTGCTGTATCAGATTGCTGCACAGTTGAATCCTTCAAGCATTGTTTCCATTTTTTGGTGAAAATATCAGGTAGAAAAAAAGAAAAGTTCCACAACTGGGCGTTCAGATGGTGTTCACATGTTCCACTTTTTCCATCAACACACAACAACGTCCAGTAATTCATTAAGCATCGACACGAGGAAAATCCAGCTGGAGCAATTCTGACACTTTGTGAAGCAAAATACAAGATTGAAGCAGAATTTCAGCACCAAGTACAGCAACAGAAAACCAAGAATCCATCCATTTTCTAAATGCTTAAACTTTGGGGCGTTACGGGCTGGGTGAACACTGGACAGGTCCAGAGCAACAACAGATATCCAGCAAAAAAATCCACAATGAGCACAATGAGTGCGGCAGGGATTATAACATGAGCAAACAGAGAGCAGCAGAATCGCTGCAGAGGCTCAACGCAAACAGGAGGAAATCATTTTTCAAAGTCACTATTTGTCAGTTATTCCTGGGAATTCAGGCTGGAACAGATTTAATGTGATTCCACCAGCAGAAACTGCAGCTTGTGGGAAAATTATTAATCTGCAGTGGGTCTCCGTTGTTTAAAATAAACCAGGGCATGCAGTGTCGCATGTGAAACCAGTTTCTAAAAGCTAACCACAGGGTCTGTATTTTTATTTTTATTTTAGCCAAAGAGAGGAACCGTTTTTTTCTGGGAACTCGTGGAGAAACCACCCAGACTCATCATCATTCCTGTGCTGGGAAGAAACATTAACTAATATATTTACATTACTGTATTTTCATTGCATGTTCAGCTTTATGGAGGAAAATTGATAAAGCTTCTAAACTAGAATTATTTGCGTTTGCATTTTTTTTCAATTTGCAAATTATAGACGAAGATCAAACTACATTTGCTAACCAACAAAACAAAGTATTGTAGCGCATTTGGACATATTTTATTCAAAGTTTGGTTAAGCATATGTGTTATAAATAGTTGATCAGTGTTTCTATGCAAAGCCTGTAATAATAACTTTCATAATGTTACTTCTGATCTTTTGCAGAGATCAGAAAATGAATTTTGATTGTTTTTAAATCACTGGCCACCTGCAGCATAACGTCCAACGTTAGTCCATCCCTGGAAGATCTCCTCCATAATATCCTATTAAAGCTAATGACTCCATAATTCCACACTGCAGTTTTATCATCCCTCTAGCCGCAATAAACTTCCAGATCCAGTTATTGTGGAAGCCTCTGTTTTTCCCTGTGTGATGGGTGACCCACTAAAATCTGCTTCAGCCTTCATCTGTCAGAAGTAACACAATGCTCTGGTTTCCAGTGAGAGCCATCGAGGCTTTGATGCGATGGAAGTGTGACAGAGAAATCTCTGCAGTATTAACAGCAGGAAGATGTGACAGTGATTCATCCTCCGCACTGCGCTGCAACAGGGGCAACTTTAACTCACATTTCCGCAGGGATAGTCAGACTGTAGTTATTCCAGCCTGCAGCCCGGGGTGGGCGGCGGTGTCCCTGACAGGCCGATAGGCGGCGTTTTGTCCCCATTTGCTGGCCTCTCCAGCGCGTCTGCGGGCTTCACTTCAAAGCAACACAAATCCAAACTCATAAATAAATCAGCCAGAGTGGGAAAAGAGAGAGAGCTGCGCGTCTCTCCAGCAGAAACACAGACTGGCGCAGGGTCGGATACGAGTCTCATCCAGTTAGAACCGGATGATTCACAGGTGAGACTGAAATCCCTAAAATGAACCAACAGGTGCAACCTGAAACTTCACCTTCTGAAAGAATAGTTGTGGATTTGTCTGTTAATGTGGATCAGTTCTCTGTTGTACAACAGTTCAGCATTTAAGGTTCAAATATTTTTTTTTAAAATTGAAATATTTCTAAAGCGTATAGAGAAAAGTGTCTTAAATTTAAGAGAACTAAAACAAGCCATCGTTTCCTAAAACAGACCTAGAATCTTCAGGACACTGAAGCCAGAAAATGTAAATAACCTGAAATCCTAAAGAAGCTGTGAGAGAAAAGCATCAAGAAGAAAAGAGTCTAAACAACTGAATAAAACAAGTGGCTGCGCTGCGACGCAGAAACTTCAGCTTCCAGAAGAACAGCTGACTAAAGAGACCTTCCTGTTTTCTCCTCACCTTTTTGCAGAAGCCTCTTCTTTAATATAGCCTGAAGGAAAAGCATTATTTCCCCCACACTAAGTCCGGGCTTGATGAGGAAATCTCTCCTCGTGGAAGAGCAGAGGAGGAAGAGGAGGAAGAACTTCTGTCTGCTTTCTCCCGCTTTCCCTCCCGATCCGTTTCCTCCCTCCTCTCTCTCTCTCTCTCTCTCTCTCTCTCTCTCTCTCTCTCTCAAAGGGAGGATATCATACATACCCCCTGTTGACACCAGCTGAACTGTGTGTGTGTGTGTGTGTTTCCCCTCTCAGATGAAAACGGGAGTAAACGCTGTGACTGTAATTGACTGTAATCAGCCTTTCAGTCAGTCGGCTGCTTCCAGCCTGGTTCCGTTCTGGTTCCGGTCTGTGGGGCTGATCCGTGTTTTCTAATGGTCTCCTCCTCATTTTCTTTGTGTGTTAATTTAATTAGAACATTCTCACCATCTTTCCCTGCTCGTTCTCTTTCTGTCTATCAGTCTTTGTCATATAGTTTCACTCCTGATTATGCAAAAATAAAAGAAAATTGTAGCTTAAAGCCTTGGGGACTTTTATTGCCCCAGTTTTCTCCTCTTTTTCGGTCTTTGTGTTGATCAGTTGTGTATTATGTTGCAAGTCTGCCTCAATGTTTGTGTGAAGTAAAAACTGAGCTCCGATGATAGTCAGGATATTTTACTTGAAGGTGTTTGGTTCACTGCACCTTTTAAAGCTGAACTTCAGAACCATGGACAGAGACTGTCAGCTCATCACAGAACTGACAGATTTACTCATTACTTCTTAAATCTATAGGCTCAAAACGGACTGAAAGCTAATTATCCCATCATGCAATGGTCACTAAGGAATAGGCTGCAGGATTAACTCATAGGGGATGAACTGGATTCAAAGCTTAATGCAACAGATCAGTCCAGCTCTGGTTGGAACTTAAAGATTTCAGAGCTTCTTCCAACCAGTGCTGGTCACTTCATTAACAAACGAACAAGTGAAACACAGATTTTAAATTTAAATGATAAAACATATTAAAAAAATTATTCAGCATTAATAAATAAATCACTGAAACGTAAATCAAACAATTCTTCACTGTAAAATGAGGAATCAATATATTTTAATGTGGAACATGAATGAAGGAAGGACTGAGTGACACAAGCAATTAAAACTAAACTCAAATATCTCAGCAAGACACAGATATACATGTTTTTTTTGAAGGAGGTTTATCACAGACTGTCTGCCATTTAATCTTACACAATTTGCTGAATACAATCTTTAACATGTTATTAAATCAGCATTCAAATACCAATATTGTACAAACACAGTAGAGAATTTCATTATTTTCCCTGAAAGGATACGATGCAAAGATCGTTTATCAGGTTATATTCCGATCATACAGACAGAAGTTCTGCTCACATGTGAAAAGGTTTTCCAAAATGCTCACAGTTTAGCTGACATTACATAGTTAAACGCATTTTTTTATTATGTTTTTATTATGTTTCCAAGACGCTTCACATCTGAAACGGGTTTAGTGGGTTTACCTGGAGGGACGGACACTTTTTCCTGACTCTGGTCAAAGAAAGCTGAGATTGTGCAAAATAAAGATCCTGTAAAACTTCAGAATTTTCTCTGAAATTTGTGGAATTTACCTTGACAAAAACAGAAGTGCTTTATCATGTAAACATTAGTCTGTGTTTTCAAAGGAATCGCTGGATGCGTTGGTCATTTAAGCTCCATGACAAACATGCTGTATCAGAGAAGGTCTAACAGGTTCAAATAATTATCCTACTGATCTATTCTTTTGATTGGAAGTCGTTCTGTTTTGTTCAGATAATTTTTTCCCAGTTAGCGCTCTGGCTGTGGTTTGGGGATTCTCTGAAGCGTGGAGAAAACTTTAATAATTAGGGCAGATCTTCTCTGTTACAGAGAAGGGACACCAGTTTCCTCTGCTTAAAACCAGTAACAGAAACCAGAGTCAAAAGTTTGTTTTTGGTTTAATTAAACTGCATGTTGAGTTGAAGCTGTGGATTAACATGATGCTCTCTGAAAGGTTTGATGTAAGCAGGTAACTCTTTAAAGTGGACCGTGACAGATATGTTTCATTTCCCTTCCTGGATGATTTTTAATTTAGGTTCTCTCTCTATCGCTTTGATCTCAGACAGTTTTAAAATAGACTTTCTGTTAAATCGAACTCAATGCAAAGGGATTTCTACCTCAAATTCTGATCTCTATTGTGTATCTTCTTATAAGATGTTCAGGTGTGAATCAACTGTCATCTCATTTATTTATTCATCTTGATTTACCAGTGTTTGGTTTTCTTTTGTCACATCATCAAAACTAAACCAGATTTCTCTGTGACAAAATTACAGGTACATCTCATTAAAGTCTGGAAATTATTATGTGTTTGCAAAAGTTTTAGAGTTTTGTAAATTGAAGCCTCATTTTGTCAAATTTTCTATATTTTTTATCTTACAAAAGCAGGCATTATCACTTTTATGTGACATTTTAATTAAATAAAACCAGAACCAAACTTCATAACCAAACTATGTTGTCACTGCAGCTTGCAGGTAATTATGTTGTTCCAAATAGTTAGTGTCAGAATAGAAAAACCTATGAATGACAAAGAGAAAACTGTTTTATTTTTTTCTTAATTCGCAGTCGGAAATCCTGTCATGGTTTTAGACGGTGGCATTTAGTCAGAGGAAACTCCAACATGCAAACGATGTGCAGAAATATCCCAGGCCAGGATTTGAACCAACAACCTGCTTTAACTGAGTCAAGAAACAGCGCTGTACCACCGTGCAGCCCGAAAGCAATGCTAGCAAATTAAAAATAAATAAAATAAAATAATCCTGTTTCTACTGATCTCCTTCCAGTGTTATTTAAGTTCTGGAATGGGCTCACATTGTCTGAAAAGGGTTTGTTATTAGTAATACTCCAAAGCAAAATGTACAAGAAATTAGAAATCCTGGAATTTTAAAAGCATCTTAGTGGAGAGTAAATATGAGTCTCCACAGGAAAATTGGATCTGCTGAAGTGTTTGAAGTCCTAATGCCACAGCGAGGCCTCAGTGATCTTCATATAAAAGCTCAGGTTTTCTGTTGACTCTGCTCTGTTCATGAACCACTTTGTTCAGAGCGTTTTCAGATGAATGTTTTGTGACTCACAGACGCCAATCCAAAAATATAAAATGTTTCAGACTTCAAGGAGGAAACATATGAAACACTTTGGGAAATCTTTTGGAATTTCCTTCTGCTCTGATGTTTCTCCCCGCTGTGTTTACCTGAATCCTTTCAAAGCTCCTGCAGCATAATTACCAAATTAGCATAACAACCCTAAAGTTCAATCACTGTAAGTATAAAATTATTGTTTTTGAGCTCCTCTCACACTGTTTCTTTCCCCACTATACCTGGCGTATCTACAAATATATTTTTGTGCGACTGGGCATGAAAAAATGAAGCACATTTTCTGAAAACGAGAAAGTTCTGACACCTCTACTGATGTTGGTTTTAATGGACCACGTTTCATATAATTTATGTATGTTGGGATAAAGGATGTAAAAGTCTTCAGGCCTGGAATTTTGCAATTATTTCATTGCGATTTTGTTTTCATGTTTAGTTCTTGCAAACTCTTTAATTGTCCCCAAGTGGTCAAATAAATATTCAGTGAAATAATGAGAAGGTGGGCTGCATGGTGACACAGTTGGAGGCGTTTTTGCAGTAAGAATGCAACCCTACATGGAGGCATTAGGTGGAGAGATGATTCACGGTTTCTTTTCCTCTCACGTGTTTTTCCTCCACTTCTTAGTTTTTTTCATAATGTTTTCTTCTCTGTCAATGTTCACATTGCAAATCTTTTATTAATTTTTTTCCTGATTGTAATTATTTCCTTCCGTATCTGCGTCTCTCCCTAATCCATCTGTCTGTCCTCCCCCTCGCCTTTTCATCGTTCATCCATCCCTCACCTTCCTTTTCCTCTAATGAGCAAAGTGTCTGTTTCTGCTCCAGATATGTCATAAATCTCCCCTGACACAATCAAACATTCATCACAAACACAGACACACAGCGGGCTCTGCTTCCACTGCGCTCTGAGGTTTCTAAGGAAAGTTTGATGATCTGATCACAACTAAAAAAAACTCTTTCTACGTTTTCAGCCTTCTCCTTGAATGACTGGATAAACCTGTTTGAAATAACACGTCATGTCATGTTACTACTGAAGTGATTCTATCAACACTCTACATCTTTCAGACAGGAATAGCAATCTTTAAATTTGCTGAATGTGTTTTAAGATTGCATATCTTGGCTTTTTTTTTTTTTTTATTATGAAGAAGGGATGTTGAATTTGTTCAGCTGAAATAAGTTCCAAGAAATATCTCGTTTTCCTCTTCAATGGTCTAGTTTGATCTAGTTTTGGAGACATTTTGCAAGTATTCCTGTGTAAATGTACATTTAAACACTATAAAATGAGCTGAAAGCATACAGGGAACCAGCAGCACAAGCTAAGGCATTTCTTTGTTTTTAATGTGGGAACCACAGTGAATGTGTTTCAGTTTGAAACTGTTATCAGCAAATAACCTACAAATGTAGAGCCAGGAGGACAGCGGTCAGGAGTGAGGCACACATTTCAACAAGGCGGTTGTTTTATCTTTGTTTTTCTTCTTCCCCAAAACTTTGTTACAGATATATTTTTTTCTCCTTTCAAATGAATGTTTAGTCTGGTATTTTTGTTGTATTTTTTAGTTATGTTGACATGCCTGTTGGTCACCACAAGGAGGAGCTGCAGCTCTCACACAGGCTCCCTTTCAAGCTCTGATGCTAACGCTAGATTGTGTGCTAAATGTTCACTTCCTGGCCTCCACTGACACTATTGTTCATTGTGAAAGAATTGAGCTTGAATCAATCAGCCTGATGGGAGTCGGCGCTCTCACCAACAATGACCTTTGTCAAATATAATAAGTGGTTTGAAATTTACTTGGAAACTCTGCAGTGTGACTGCTGCTGCAATTTACATGTAATATAGTCCCTTATTAAAGAATTCAAGTCCATTTCACTTTTCCCTGACTGATGAAATATGTGGTATGCATGTTTTTATACAGGTAAAAATCTGAAAAGTGTGGTGTGCATTTATATTCAGCCCATTTGAGACAATACTTTGTACAATTCTCATTTTGTGCATGTCTTTGTCTCTGGCAGCCAGTTCATCTGGAGCCTGAAGGTGTTCAGTCACAGCGAATGATTTCTGCATGTCAGGATGCTGAGGTCAACAATTCCTTTTTCCTTTTTCATTCATGTGAGTCTTAACATTTTTAAGATGAATTAATCTGGACTCCATCTTATATTTAAAGCTGAGAATATCATTTCATGAACTAAACCTGCATTTAATTCCTCTTATAACTAGCAGTGGTCTTCATTATGATGTTTGCTCACTAATGTTCTCTAACAAACCTCTGATGCCTTCACACACCACTATGAAGGTAATACTGAGATTAAATGACTCTGATGGGATTTATTTAGTCCATTAGGAAACTTCTGAGGGCGATTAGCTGCATTGTGCTTAACGTGTTCGAGTAAAGACTATCCACCAGAGTACAGAGGGCTGGATACCAGGGAAAAGAACTATTTTTAAATTCCTATTTGAATATCCTTTTCCTGCCACTTCATGGGACATGTGCTGCCTTGTGTTGGTCTTTCTCTGATAATCCTAATTAATTTTGTAGAAACTTTCAGTTGTAAATGTCAGAAAGCAAACAGAGTTTTAAAGCTTTATTCCAAGACACTCCGTTGTCCTCATATTCCCACCTGTCAGCGTTTCACAGCCGTCCCTCTCCTCCTCCTGCTCTTCTCTTTCTTTCTACATGTCAGCTGAAATATTTAGAGCCCAGCCTTTGCTGTTCACCCATTGCTGGACAGATACCTCAGTCACATCTTTGTGACCTGATTCTGCTGCAGCAACAAGTCACACAGTCTGGCATCTTACAGAATATATGGTGTAACATTGGTTATGATCAAATTTTCCAATAATGCCTCTATAAATTGATCTTCTTTATGTGGAATGCAATCCAAAATAGGTTTGATTCTCACAGAATTTTATTTACAGCTCCACAAGTTTTAAATAAAATATCAACATGGAGTGAATGGAAAATCTTTCTTCTACTTTATGACGCACAAAGTTGGTCTACATGTGTGGATTGGACAATACAAAAGAAGCAGTTGCTTTTAACCAAAGTCACTGCGTCCTGCTTTTACATCTGTTTCTACTGAACGCCATGCCTGGATGAAAATGACCTCTTCAGATGTCCACTGAAAACGAGCAGACTGCTGAATCTTTACGTAACGTCTTCCTCACAATCAACACCCTCAGCTGGAGCTGGGAAACGCAGCCTGCCAACACTGATCAGTCACAATTCCTCCTGACATTAGTTTTCATCTTCGAGTCTGCAGCCCAGGATGCATAATTGCATTTTGGAAGAACCCATAGCTAGGATTTGTATTTCTTCTAATCACTGCTGGATCTCTGCCTATGGGATGAGTTGCTGGCTCAGCTCAGCAGAGAGACTCTAATCTCTGAGTGATAAGGAAGGATTAGAAAGCAGTTCATAGTCTCAGCAGTAGTATGTTAGGTCACGGATTTGAGTTTGTTTTCTTTGTAATGCTACTTTTGGTTTCAAGCTGCAAATCAAGTTGCATCGTCCCTGACAGCTTCAAGCTTTAACTTTTTTTCTCTCTCAAGCAACTGAACATAATTAATAATAATTTATCTGAAAGATTTAAAATTATGGCACAAAACATGAGGTGGGATTGACCCCTGAAAATAAGTCAGTGTTGGAAAATCATTTATCAAGCTTTAGGATCCCCTTAGAGAGGATCAGACCATTTCTAACCACCGTTTGCTTCCCATTGAATTTGTGTTATCCATTAGCTGAATGTCACTTTGAGCTGATCCAAAGGAAGTGGAAAATAAAACTTTAGTTACTTCACTTTCAGGTTTTCTCTACAGATTCTGAATTACAATACGGAAGAAATTCAAGGTTTTCTAAAAATGTCTTTATCATTATTATGTCTTTACCAGCTGACACTGTAAACTGGCTAAGTCTTAAATTTCCTAAACTAGATCTCATGTTCAGTGGTTTGTTTCTTACCTTAAGAGTTGTGACATAATGCTAGCATTAGCATTTTACCACCTCACCATGTGAATGAATCTGTTGCAGGTTCAAGATGAACACATACCAGGCCAAACATAAGTGAAAATAGTAAAAAAAGAATATAGATATATTATTTAATTGATTATTTACACAAGATCAGACCCATTATCATTTGTGCGTTGTAGTCCAAAGAACTCTACACTATATTCAGCCATTCACCCATTCATGAACACATTATCTTGTTACTATATCCTGAGAAACTGTCGCCCCAACATCTGAACCTATTAAGGATAGTAATGAGTAATCTTGGGCTTCACTGCACGTTGTCACCTTGAGTAAAATCCACCACAACCTCATTACAGAAGTTAAACCCTCAGCGTTCCCAACACTTAATCACTCGTAACATTGAGCCCATTGTGCTCTGACTACACCCCAATGAACTTTAGCGAAAGCCTGCAAAGACCTCTGGAGACTTGATTCATCCCATTGTGTCTTCATCTGGAGTGAAGGCACCCAGAGCAACTGTGGTGGAATCTGGACTCCACTAATTAGCGGCGCCATGTCTTAACGGGGGCCAGTAACAGTTTGCTGCAGCAGCCAGGTGCAATTTCTGCTTCCCGTCTATTTTAGATTGAATTCACATTGAGAATTTCACCTGGATTCTAGCTTTTTTATTGCCACAAAATCATTTCCTGCTCATAAGTTTCCCTTCAAACCCAAATAACTGTTTGTGTAAATAGGAGACAACAGTCATGCCTCCAAAAGCTTTTCATTGATTGGAAGAGTCGGTTCTATATTATCCAGTACTTAAAGGGGGAGTGTTTTATATTTTTCAGGCACAAAGTGTCATTTATACCTCAATCAAGTAACTAATTTTACCTTTAGTTATGAAAATGCTGCATTTCTTTCAAGACAAATTAAAATAAATGTGACTACACATCATAGCAGGATCTGACACCTTGAAATTGGCCTCTGTGTCTTTAAGAACCCCTCTAACAAACCCTTCAGCACATCTTCACAATGTCTCCACACCATCTCATGATGCTGCTTGCAGCTGTTCTTAGGAGGCATTTTTACATAATACTGCCCCCCTCCTCTCACCCCATTTCAATCTGAAACAAACTAAGGTTCTGTTCCATCATTTTCTTTCTCTGAATGTTTTTTAGATTCTTTTCTGCTTCAGTGTTTTTAATCAGTCTGTAATTAACTCCTGGTCCATGAGGCTCTCTTAAATATGAATAATGGTTAATTGAATCTTTTGTTCCAATTAGGCCTGCATACACACATTCTTCACTCAGTCATATTTCCTTCAATGATGAGATACACAATTCTCATTACAACAGCCATCTTCCTGATGATGTAAATAATATATGATGTGAGTTTAAACTGCAGGGACATCATAAATAATACATGTTGCAAACTTCTCTGTATATGATTGTATTTGTCATGTTGGGTTTCAGTCAGTGAGCCTCAGCAGAAGTCTTAGTGCTGTTTGAAAAGGCTAAGCTCTGCTGACATTGTGTGGGCTACGCTCTCCATTTGAAAACACAAAAGCAGTGTCGGGTCTTCAAGACGCGTTGGAAAACACACCCTCAGGCTCCCACTCCCTCTCAGTAAGAAATGACTAAATGACTTCATGGTTTTCCTGATGGCTTCTCACTTTCTGTATTCGTTATAATCTCCTGATTTTTCAGAAGTAACTCTTTAAGAAGCATTAAATATGAGTGGCAAACTCTGTGTGGATTAACATCTGCATTCTGACAAAACAACTTAATTGTATTAGAGGTTTTTTTATTTCAATCTTATCAGTTTCCCAAACCCATCTGTCAAATGGGAATCCTTCATCCCACCAGCTGAAACACAGTATGCAGCTAAAGTTGATTCCTAGTACAACTTTAATACTGACTTTGAGTTTTGGATATCAAAGGGTCCATTTGCCATAAAATTAACATTTTTTGTCTTATAGTAAGGGAATACATTTTTATGCAATCTACTTGTCAGTCCAATGCTTCTAAGAACAATTGTAAATGGCATAATGGATGAGCATTGCTATGATAATCTGCTGAAGGTGGAGTTTCTCAAAGAGCAAGAGCTTTTTAAAGAAACAGAGGTTCATTTAAAGACGTCAATTTTCAAAGTTTTACAGAAGCTCAATCAACAGATTTACCATGTGGCTGGAAAATACATATTACCACCCCTAACATTTATGCAAGAAGAAAAAAAGTGGAGCAAAGTTCACAGAGGTGAGCTGAGCTGCAGCTTATTGCATCTCATTAATGGACTGAATTAAAAATGAGATTTTTACAGTCACTGTTTGATACAGTTATTCAGTATTGCTGTGTTTTTAACTGAAAAAACCAAAAGCAAAACTAAACAGCAAAACAAAAGGACATGCCAAGTCCTGCCTGTGCCCACGGGATCATAGTAAGAGGTTTACTCTCACTACCGTCCCGCGGGCGCAGACGGGACTTGGCATGTCCTTTTGTTTTGCCTTTAAGGGAAAAGAGTTTGGACCCAAATCAGAAACTTTAGTGTGGAGAGCTCTAGAGAAACACAGCCAATATTAACAGAATTATTAAACTACTTAAATTACATTTTTGGGCAGAAAAATAATGCCTGGATCCTTTTGTGAGTAGAAATAGATTTTGTGTCATACACTGGACATAAAAACCATAAACTCAGAGAAGTTAAAATAAGACATTTTGATCATTTTGCTGATAAATGATTTTTTAAAATAGTTTTCACATTTGTAATGCTTAACATGACAAACATAAGGTCGACTTACCATGCTTTAGTTAGTTGCCTGTGATTCAGTGGGGTAAATCTCAATGTTGCTAGCTCACATGTTGCATGAAGGCCAGTTTTTTACATGCCACTCATGACTAGTGGTTAATCTGTACTCAGCAGCAGCTTTAAAGTGTAAGTGGAAATATTTCCCCCCTCAATACTGAAGCCTCATTCCAAAGATTTTCCTTTCTGGTGTTATCTCCCTAAAATCCCTGAAGACGCAGTAGTGAAATATGATGACATGGCGTGAAAAGGCATTAAAGTTTTGTCAAAATCTCATCGTGGGCCTGAAAAATATCACACAGTCTGTTCTGAAGAGCTGCGTGTGAAAACAGCTCCAGTGAGCATAACAACAACCGTTACGTTAAGTTTGGTTCCTCTGGTGAATTGCGGTGAAATTGAAATTTGCCCCCTCCTTTCTTTTGTGCTGACTGTAATATCAGAGGTTATGAAGGTGTCAGCAGTATTTAGTTTAAGCAGCTTCTCTTGGTCTCAGATGTGTTAATGTATGAGAGAAAAGCACAAGATGTATGATGGATGAGCGAACGGCTCCAGGCCAGTTTATTTGTTCTCTGAATCAGTAAAGTCTCTCTGAGAAACAAAACTAATGCTCTGATTTAAACTCTTATAAATGGAGAACTGCAAAAAAAAAGAAAAAAGAAATAAAGTTTTGTTTCAGGACAGAATTAGAAATGAATGAATACACTAAATGTTTTATGTATACCAGATAAGGAACAAAAATGCAAGAAATCAGCATAATTATTAAAAACTGGAATTTAGCACATTTCCAGTTTTACTTTGATTTCTTCAAGTTTATTTTTTAAATGCAGAAAACTAAAAGTAGAATTGAAGGAGAAAATATCAGGAAGCTTTTCTGTGTTTACTCAGTTGCTTTAGACTAGTTACCTTTTAGAACGACCAGGATTATAGTAATAGTCTGATTAAAAGTTTTGGTATTTGTCTGAGAACATTGGTGCAATATGAGCAAGTAACAGCAGTTCCCTCAGTAATGAGCCCTTTTAAGTATAATGAGCAACTCTTTGAAAAACTAAATCAATATACAACTCTATTTACAATAGCATAAAAAGCATCGTCTGTATTCATTTGGTAAAGCAGTAGAGCTTAATTTCCCCAAAGGCCTCTTGCAAAAATGTCAACCTGGATACCTGGTTGCTATGGCACCAAGGGCCTTAAAGAGACGTGACGTCAACAATCTGTACTTTAAGTTCAACACATTTGCCAGAAGTGACAATAAAGCTGCTTTATATTAAATTTGAATATCCATAATCAAATCTTGCTTCAACATGATCTCACATGACTATATAGAAACAGCCTCCACAGCTCTGGGAGGTAAAAAGCCTTCAGAAGAAAATAAAGGCTCTCACATCAGACACATACTCTGATCAAATTAAACACATAACCTTGAAAACCAATGATAAAAAAGATGTTAACTCTTAGATTACTCATCCAGTAACAGACTAACTGCTGACAGACTAAACTGAATTTGTTGTGGATTATCTGAGGGGAAAGAAAAACCAAACAACTTTAACAGATCAGATGGTAGAAAAAACAGACGGGACAATAACAGCAAACCTGGAGGGAGGAATTTATGTCTTCTGCTAAAAACACAATTACAAATCAAACACAATGAAACCAGGAGATGTAATCCAGGATGTGATTCTGAGAGTTCTTAAGAAACACAGAATATCTGAATTTCTGAGAGCTGTAGAGAGATTGTGATTGTTGGTTTTAGATCAATACAGCAAACTAAATGGAGTTAATTCATTTCCAAATGGTTTTCAATGAATACTTTAACTCATTCAGTTCAGAAAAACATTATAAGGAGGATCCAATTGTATGGTTGAACCTCTTACTACCTCTGTGTTAAGAGAGTTTGACATGGAAATTCAAAAATAAGAAAACATGAAACAGAAAAAGAAAAAAACAGGAATAATGTTTCTAAACCTTTTTGAATTGGTTCCTCTGAGGGCCGTGTTTCCAAGACCCAACGATAAATATTACTGTGTTTTTAAACATAAAGCCAGTGGTGCATTTAACAGCACCTGTCTTCACGGCAACATCACTTCATCATGGAGTCTTAAAAGTGGAGCACACTCTGAAATCCCAGCACAGTGCAATGCAATCATATGCAAAGATCAGTTGCAGCTTACTGAAATCCTCTGGAATCGAAGAGCAAGCCGAGGAAGAAGCCGAAGCTGGAGCTGCTTTATTAGACTCATAATTCTAATCCAACTGTGCATGGATGCAGAAAGCTCTCTGGGATTTCCTCTCAGGAAAAATGACTGACTGCTGCGCTGCTTTAGGGCTGTAATATAAAGAACCAGCAGTGAAAAGGATCAATCCCATCAGATCCAACCAGGTCAAACAGACAACGGCTCACTGAACAAGAATGTTCTGACAAAAATCCTTTTGTATCATTACTTTTTAAAAATAAAGATTAACTTCATCACTGAGTAACGCTGCATGTAAAGTACACTAAAATTCAGAGTCAGATCTCATTTCCTCTCAATATAATTTTATTTTGATCAACTTTACGATTCTCATTGATGACACTTTGACCAAATTATATTAGGAAATAAGAAATGCAACCAAGTTAACCTTTTATTTGTTATTATTTGAGATATAAACTGTAATATACTAATTTTACATGTTTATTCGTTTTCATCTCTACATTTTCATTTATCTATGCATTCATTCAGATTTTTACAGATTACATTATGCATGTTACTGAATAATAACGTTGGCCCAGGAGAAAACAACCAACCTCAGTGTTTTGTGGTATTTTGCAGCCATTACAAGCCAAATAACCAAAAGCCTGTCACTACATCTTGCATATTTGCTGAAAAATGTTTTTTTTTTTCAACTTGCTCACCTGGAGATAGACACCTGCTCTCCATCTTTAGTTCTAAAGAGCCTTAAAGTCAATAAACTTTATACAGTTTAGCCAAAATCCTACAGAGAAAGAGGTGTACATGTGTCAGAATGTAAGACCTATATAGTGATGTTTACTGTATTCTAACTTTAATCTCTGCTCAATTATTTTTAAATTACATGTTTAGTTAGCTGAGAAGAAGGCATGGTCTGAAAGTGGGAACAAACACAAGCGCCCTTGTGAATTTTCAATGCTTCTCGGCAGAAAAGTCTCCCTCTCTCCTCGTTTAACCTGTGAGCTGATGTATCCCGGGAGACGGTGGTGAACCAGAGCGTCTGTCTGGTTCAGCCTGCTGGAGTCGATGTAAAGCCTCCTCTGCATCAAGCAGCTCAGTGTGGAGCTTCAGGGCCCTGCTGAGGGATGGAAGGCTTACGCTAATGGATGACAAACTCTGAGAAGTGGGTGATGTGCACCACAGCTTGGAATACACTTTGAGTCCTTATCAATAATGTCACACTGGTCATGACAGCCTTTATCTTTCTAAATACACCAGAGAACAGTGCATCCTGAAATACGTCAAGTTACAGGTGGGGATATGAGACATGAAAATATACTTTCCAATGTTTTTCTAAAAGAGAATGTTGAAAACGGGCTGCACAGTGGCGCAGTCGGTAGCACTGTTGCCTTGCAGCAAGAAGGTCCTGGGTTTGATTCCCGGTCCAGAGTCTTTCTGCATGGAGTTTGCATGTTCTCACTGTGCATGGTGGGTTCTCTCTGGGTACTCCGGCTTCCTCCCACAGTCCAAAAGCATGACTGTCAGGTAAATTGGTCTCTCTAAATTCTCCCTAGGTGTGAGTGAGGGCGTGAATGGTTGTTTGTCCTGTGACAGACTGGCGGTCAGTCCAGGTGACCCCGCCTCTCGCCACCCCACTCTGGACAAGGGTGTACAGGAAATGCATGAATGAATGTTGAAAATATGTTTTTTTTTATTTAACTATGGTTGTATTTGTTTCCATCTCTGCTTACCAAGGTTTTATTTAATTTTGCCATGTTTTCAGCTTTATTTTAGAACCAAAGATCACCTTGATACTATTATTTTTGGTTTTCTGACCATATTTCCTGCCTTTAATAAATACCTTGTAGCCTTATATTTTAGCAGACTTACTTTGCAGAATAGAAAAGTTAAAATTGTAAATACTTTTTTCCCCCACTTTATTAACTCATTCATTTAGTCTAATCTCCAAAAGTGGTCAAATCTGCTCAAGTAGCTCATTTCACATGTTTTCATTGGAACTGATTCAGTCATTACAAGTGAGATTTAGCTTCTGTGATGGTAAATTGAATGAAACTAAAGTCATTTGTCCCATATAGTACACTGCTTTGTGTGTCTGTAGTTTTAGTGGGAGGAGTTTTGTCCTCAGGACATTTTGTCAGCTGTTGTTTATGTCCGTTTAACTGAGAGGCCAATCTGTTGCCCCATTTGTTTACTCACACACTGTCACATAAAACCATTAATGTTTTATGAAAAACACACCAATTTAGTACAGCTTCATTATTAAGGAAGTTCACATTGTATAATTTGGTGGAAAATATCTTCCCTCGTAGTAGCAGAAATATTGCCAGAGTGTATCCACTAACGCCTGGCAAGAGGGAGGAGTGAAAGGTGATTCACATTGAGGTCAGAAAAGGAGTCGTTAATATCTATAATTATGACATGCAACTTCAACTAGTTTGAAATGATAGAGCTGACGTAAGGAATAAGGGAGAATATTGTGTTTTTTAAATAATAAACCAGATATTTTTCTGTTTTCTCTTAATATTTAAATGGCAAAACTATATATATATAAAAAGAACTAAATGAGCACAAATTGTAAGTTACCTAGCAACTGTGCTTTGTGAAGGTCAAAAAGTGTGTAAGTTATTCTAATTCAGCTGAAAGATCAAGTTTACAGCTTCAAAACAGAAAACACTCAGGAAGATCTAATTTTTGACCTTTTCATGGCGCCGGCCTCAAAATGCTTGATTAGGTCAGATCTCTAATCAATCTGCTGTCGTCTTTATTCAGACAGAGATTCAGACAGTGGTTTCTTCCAAGGAAAGTACATTTGTTCTTTAAGTACTGTTTTGTTTTGGTTTTTTTAGCAAGTAGTGTGGAGAGGACCACCACTTCTACGAAAGGTCAGATTAAAATTGAATCATGTTATTTCCTGATGGTTTGGTCAGAGTTGCAGCAAGGATAAATCTGTCATACATACTAAATAATTTGAGCTTATGGTTTTATGCCCCTGCAGAGCAGGTTATACAAAGTGTGTATGCTGAATAATAAGTTCAGGGTCCGTGGTGATCAGCACCAAGGACAGCTGCCTCACTTTTAACATTCAGTCGGGTGAGAAGAAGATTTCTTTCCCAGCAAAGATGCTTGTGGTTGTTGTTGTTGTTGTTGTCATGTTTTAGGTGAAGTCTGAGCTCAGAGGAGTTGAACAAGTCAGACTGGCAGAAAATTATTAACATGCATCAACAACAAATCTCATAGTTATGCCTTTGTTATCACATATTAAGGTTTTTAGTCCAGAGTGTTGAACCCAATCTAATACCAACCAAAACTACTCATCTTAACAAAACCACTTTATATTTTAGATTTACATCAATAACATATTTCTGCTTAAAAATACATGAATAGCTGATTCATGTATTCTTAAAAGACACTGTGCAGATGTTTCTGAACGCCCACCAGTACAGGAAAACGTTCCTGATATTTTAGAAAACATCTGCGTCTACATAGAACCCTTCTCAGAAATAAAGTTGTGTTGTTACTTTTAGTTACTGAGCATGTTCAGATCTTGTTTGAAAGATTTATTTTAAACTTTTTTTCACATATTTATATTATTTCTAGATGAGTACATTTTGCTTTATTTTTTATATTTGCTTTTCCTCATTTTTATCAGATTCTTGGAAGTGTTTTTGTTAGTTAAATAGGTCACAAAGCTAAAGTAGTGGCTCAGTGGGTTAGAGCCAAAATCAGCAATGATGTAACAATTACACTGCCTCATTCTGTTTATTGTTGCAGTCTTCTGCCAAAAACAACCTCTGGGACGCCTACCTCTGGCTGATTTGTCAGCAGGATCTACAGTCTGTGAACTTTGTTGGTTTTTCTAGTTCCCAGGCAGAAACTCTCCAGGGAAAATCAGTTCAAAACTATTCATTTCATTTCAGAGAGAAGAAAGTACACCAGAGCAGATGTTGCAGAATAATAGAAATTCACTGGAGATGTTTAAAATTATAGTTTAATGTCTCGTTGATCAAAGGAAAAGAGTTTCTGTGACAAAGAGTTTCCTGATGTCAGAGGTGAGAATGCTCTTTGTTTTACAAAGTTTAGGTATCAAAGTCTAAATGTTCTACATGTCCGGTGTCTGATTGGCCAAAAGGCCTCCGCTCCCCTCATCTTAGCCCACACTGCGTCATGGAAGAAGCTGCACTCTGGGATTTATCACACAGCTTTCCAAAGTGTTAAAGATGAACATCACTCAGGAAAGGTTTGCTGGACAAGCCTCCATTTCTATCAGCTACTTGTTTCAAATTCACACCAACTGTCCACATGTTAAAACAACTTTCAGAAAAATTAGAAAACAAGAAAGGGCATTTCATATTACACATTTATCAAATGTTATTCTAGTTTAATTCAGCGGTCACTGATCTTGCATTTTACTCTTCTTTCTTGTTGAAGCTGGGTCTGTAGAGCACAAATGTGCCGTCAGTATCTTATTTGTAGCAGAAAGCAGTTTTCAATCTTTTTTAAACAGTCAAAATAACAGACTAAATATCATTAGTTTTATCTTAAGTAATTCTAACTTATTTCATGATGTAGCATGCATTTCATGACTTTATACCACACGTCCATAATTATTTATGTCTTTGTTAATTTTATACAGTATGGAGGCTTTTTCTTTTAAGTTTTTGTGGCAATAAAGTCAACACCTGCTGCCATTCAAACTGCTTGGGCTCGTCTTAAAAAGGGCCAAATGATGAGGTTAGAGCCCCATCATTGTCTCATTGTCCTGAGACAATTTTAACTTGGCAATAAAGTAATGTATAGAAAAAAGGCAATGTGTGAGCTGCTTTAGATGGATAAATCATCAGAGTGAACCCTGCTTTCATCAGGAGTTACAGATTCTGTCAGGTTGTCAGCACATTTATCTGCACTTCCCTATTTATGGATCATTTTGTGATGCACATCATTCAGATTGATCCAACAAGACATCAGAGAATATGTGTGGTTTCACAGAATGCAGCTGGGATTGTGGAACCAAAGAGCTGCTGCCTACATCTCCCAGAATGCACTTCAGTGTTATCCAGATTTGGGTGAATTTTCTTCATAGTTCACTGTGTGTTGAGATCCATACTGAGGCTGTCCAAGCATTCAACTCTCAATCATGGTAACCTGTGGTAATTTTCAGTTACTTATGCGTATTATATTCTGCTGATCAACTATTTCTCAGACCAGACACAAAAGTTTTAACCGGTGTCTCTGTTTTCTCTACATTTGCTGCAGCTGATGTCTCACTTGTTTTCCCATCCTGTCTAACCTTTAGAGTCTATATACGTTTGAATTTGAGAAGAAAGGAACAGCTGCAGATCACAGAACTGGAAAGTATATTCTGAATTGATCTCCAGATAGGTGAGCTTCTCATAGCGTCTCATATCCCCACTAAATAAAAATACACAACTTTGATGTGAGCTTCTGTTTCCTCCACTCACTGCAAAAACATTCCTGCACACAGAAACAAGGCTGTATTCCCGAATACCACTGACATCACCTCGCCATGTAAACACGCCATCCAAACACATTTACAAACACCTCATAGTGTGAACCGTGGCCTCATTTATATTGAATCTCAGCAAGCGCACACAGAGAAGAAGAGAGTGTAGTGATCCAAACCGCTTTCAGATCTGAGATCAGTCCTTTAAAACATACAATACACACACCCACACAACAAAGTGGTCCCAAGCACCACATGAAAACAACTCTGAGTCTCACTCTGAGTCTCACACACGAGTCGATCCTGTAACCATTCGGTCCCAAACATGTCAGACTTGAAGTATCAGACACAATCCTGCCGGACCAAAAACCCAGAGAAACAGATATTTGTGATACTCTGCAAATCATGAGACCAGAATAAGAAAATTAATCGACAATGCAAACTACAAGTTACATAATCTATGCAGTTTAGTTTATTCATATAACATCCATTCCCTACAAGTCAAGACAAACGGGGTCAGTACATAAATTACATACAGTTAAATTCAGCTGTGCATAAAATCTTAGCTGGTGAAGGATTTGAAATAAAATACTGTCAAAATGAAGAATTCATATTTGTATGCATGTTCAAAGTTTGCCCTCTTATGTGGGTGTTATAATAATCCATTTGCATGTATTAATATGCTAAAACAAACATAATTCTGCTCGTGTAAAACATATCTTCTTCAGCATCTGTTTTATAAGTGAGTTATTTTCTCTAAATGGAAACCCAGCGCATGAAGAATGATAAAGTATAATTACTTATGGGTAGTCTTAAAAAGCCTTCTGTGGTTGTCACTGAACCCTTTAATCTGAAAAAATAAAAACACATTATAGCGTTAATGGTGGTGCAAACATTTGCAGCAGTATCGTGTGCCATTAGGAATCTGACAGCACACAAAGAGCTATAAAACATTCAAGAATGTAGGAAAAATCCTTTAAGGAATTGCCTGTTAGACAAGAAAACTAAAGTTTTATTGAGTTATGGAAAAACCCACCAGACCTGGAGCTGAGATCTGGGAAACAACCTGGCAACACAACATTCAACATTTTTCACAGTAAATACAAGCAGAACCGGAGTAAGATAAAGAGGGAGTATTGTGTGTTTTTACAGACACATAGTCCCATTTTATAGCACAATCAAGTAATTATGTTACCATCAGTTGTTATGAAAATACCGAATATGATATGAACGAAACTTGACTTCATAATTTGATTCTTTGAAATTGGGCTTCTGTCTCTTTAAGAAGCTCTTACTCTTTCTGACACTCCACAATGCTCATCCATCATGCCGTTAACTATTCTTACTACACTGAGTACAATAAGCTCAGCAGACTCACTGTTCCACCGGGTGTTTGCCACTTAAGCTTTTACTGCCATTTCCTGGCTGGTCCACAAAAGGAAATGTGGACTATTGAACCAGAACGATCTCACTAAGGAGTGTTTGCTACAGTTTGAACCAAGTCAACAAGTCAATCATCAGATCTGGTCAGTCATTGTCTATCACTCCTCCATCACAGCTTACAGCAATAACCAGAATACAAAAGTTTGTAGATGTGTCCCCAGTCCAACACACCTGAATCAAATGGCTGATTTATGTTATTATAGGAATGCAAAAAAGTTCTCCAGAGTCTCGCTAATGACCTGGTTATTTGACTCAGTCGTGTTAAAGTAGAGACACGTCTCAAAGTGTCAGGACCATTGAGGACTGGAGTTTAAGACACGAGGCTTTGGGCAAAGCAAAGGCAAAGCAACTACTGTCAGAATGGAAATGTCAGGAACAATGTTTTCAGTGTTTTAATGAAAATCAGGAATTAATTGTGATGTAAATCCAGAAGTTATATGAAGTGTTTATGAAGTGTTTGTAATGTTGCATCATCCATCAGATAAGGTGTCTAAGAAAAAGAGTCAGAAATGTTTTATGTGTTTTCAAGTATATAAATGCAATTAAGCAAAGCTATACAGGATATCACCAGTAAAACAAATATTATGCTGCAACTCTAAAACTAAGTTATATGTTGAGAAATACATCAAAAATGTTCTTTTATTTTATGCATAGTTGTTAAATGTAATTATTGACATTTTATTTACTTATTGTTAACTTTGCACTCTGTATTTGTAGCTTTTCTTGCTTCTGATACTTAAAGGAAATCCAACATAGTTTTATGTCGTGATACAATTGAGTGAAAAGTCATATTTGATGACGCAAAACATTTTTCTGTCATTTTTTAATTTTTTA
Source organism: Brachyrhaphis terrabensis (assembly GCA_903067065.1). NCBI lineage: Eukaryota > Metazoa > Chordata > Actinopteri > Cyprinodontiformes > Poeciliidae > Brachyrhaphis > Brachyrhaphis terrabensis. The sequence goes on from CAEGAG010218165.1 coordinate 22,780, forward strand.
TGCCAAACCTTTCCTCATGTTATTGTGTAGCACTTCCTGTGTTTTTAGCATAAAGACGCATGTCAGCTGTTTAGCTTAGGCCAGAGTAATGCTTAGAAAACTGTGGGGTGTTAAACAAAACCTTGTTTGTGCTCATTTGCAACCCAAAGAAACAGAAACAGAAAATATTTTTTTTTTTCCATTTTTCTTTTCTTGGTGTGGCTTTTAAAGGGTTAAGTCTCAAATAATGAAGCAGCTTCAACTATGGCAACAGGATCACAGAAATAACTGTATTTTTATAAAAAGACATTTCTAACAGCGACACCACATTGCAAGACTTGAAAAACTTAGAAAATGAGAAACTGTGGCAGGTTCTCATTTCGCTGCAGGCTCTGCGACGTCTTATAAACTTGCAGCAAGCAGAAAACACACAGTAGACTTCATGTTACATGAGATAGGAAATGCAATCACTGAGAGTTTTAAGTGTTCAATTAAAGGTGCATTGCAAAAGGACTCTGTCAGGATCTGTGTTTTTCTGTGTTTATTTTCGAGTTTTCTGTGTATTTATTTCGAGTTCTGTGTCTCTGTGTTCTCCGCGTTGTCCTGTCCTCCCCTTGATTGTGCCCAGGTGTGTCTCGTTCCTTGATTGCCTCCCTCTGTATTTAGTCCCACCTGTCCTTTGTTCTTCGTTGGGTCCTCGTCTGAGTTACGTCTGTTTGTTGCTGTCTCCACTCGTTTGCTGTGCGCTACCTGCTTTAAGCCCGTGTTCTGCTTTGCAGTGCTGCCACAGTTGTGGACTGTTTATTCCTGGTCAACCATTATTAAATATCTCATTTTCTACTGCTAACCTGGGTCTCCAGCATCTGCCTCACCACCACCTCACCACTCCCATTCATGACAGACTCAGATCCTTTAAATTTTGACATGTCAGAACCACAAACGTCAATGTGTCTTATTGCACTTTTATGTGATAAATGGATCAACAGAAAGTGGTACATACAAGTTAGCACAAAAAAATAAAATAATTTTTCCAAATGTGCATTCTTATGTATCTGAACTGTGTCAGTATTTTGTGGAAACTACTCCTTTGTACTTGAAGCTTCAGGGCCACGTCTCTGCCAGCTTTGCACATCTAGAGACTAAAATTCTGGCCTATTTTTCTTTGGAAAATAGCTCAAGCTCGACTGGGGAGTGTTTGTAAACATCAGTTTTCAAATCTTGCCACAGATTCTCAATTAAAATGAGGACTCAGCCTTGAATGGGTCATATATGAAAAAGCCTTGATGTAAACTGTGGGGGGTTTTGATCAAGGCAGCAGTCAGAACCACAGGCTGCTGTAGTTCTGACTGGATGTTTGGGCCGTTATCTGCTGGAAGTTGAACCTCCAGGTTTTTGCAGCCTCTGATATTATTCCCAGTATTGGCCTGTTTTAGCCTCCATCAGCTCTGACCAGCTTCTTTATCCCTGTAAACTGAACAACATCTTTTATCCACAGTTTTCTTCTTGCCACTGTTAGAGAAAAGCGTAAATAAAGGACTTTCTGCAAACGCTGCAACTTGTTCAAAGTTACAAAGAAGCTCTTGCTTGCTGCTGTGTTCAATTTCAGGTTGACTTCCATGATTGTTTGTGTTTGAATTTAGTTAAGTCTATTTATATAACACCAATTCACAACATGTTATGAAATGTTTTCAATTAAGGTATTTTACAGAAAAGTAAATTCAATCCAGTCATACATCCGTTCTGATTGATGCTCACTTTTTATGGTTTATTTGTAAAAACAAAACAAAAAATACATTTTAGTATTCATCATATTTCTTCAAATTCACAATTATGTACAATGTTATGTTAGTTTGTCAAATTAAAAAACCACATTGACGTTTTGTGTAACATGAGAAAATGTGAAACACTGAAGCAGTTCAGACACTTTCACCGACCGCTAAGTACTTTGTCTGGGAGGAGGAAGCCGGACTGGTCACATATTGTTCACCTGGCTGTGAGGAAATAATGAAGACGACGGTTTATATGTTGATATTTAAATGTATGTATTCAAAGCCCATGAAACTGAGGACTATTTCTCTGCTTCAGTGCACAAACCTGACCAGAAACGTTGATTCTGGTTCAGCAAATGTGACAGAAAGGGTTGCAAATGGAAAACCTATGTTGTCTTCTCCAACAGCAGTTCTCTGGAGACAGCAGGGCTTGCCACAAAATTGTGTCTTGTCAGAATTTACATGCATAAAATATTAGCCTTCCCACCATTTTTCAACTTGTACTTTGTATGGATGCTGTGTGTGAAGGTGATGCCTGGATCTGACTTTACCTTTGCTATGTCACATTCTTATGTGCTTTTCATTACACACTTCACAATAAGTGTTGGGATATATTAAAGGAAAATAACAATACAAACATATATTGTCTATTTTCCCACAAAGAAGCACTTTTGATGTTCACTCATAATAAATCAAACACAGAAAAAGCTATTTGGGGTCAAGTTAAAAATATCTTTGTATAAGGAATCATTTCACCTGCTCAGAATAGTAACTTCAGTAATATCATCACATTAACTGTACTTCCACAAGACAACAATATCTCAAGCCATGAAAGCAATAAAAACTCAGAAAAGCAACTTAGAGATGCTGAAATGACAAAGCCAAACAAAGTCAAGAGAAACTTGTCTCTGAACACCAGCTGAGACATTTTACCTGCTTGTGTCTTACAGAGAGACAATGACATCTTTTCATTTCACTCAAAGCACATCCAGTTTTTTCATTGGATTCCTGTGGACAATCAGAACTGAAGCAAAGCAAGAGAAGAATTTCACAGGGGAAGTAAAAAAAGAAGCTGTCAGCAGGAAACATATGGAAAAATGACCTGAACTCAACATCATGGAGGAGGCATTTACATTATAATGTAGCTGCAGAAGGATACAGACAGTTTAGATGAACAGTTACTTGGTACACAGGTTTCCACACACAAACATGTCGAAATGCTACGACTCCAGGAAACAAACTCAGAAACACAACTAGATACTTTTTCCAAAATAGCTGCATACATATACTATTCAGTGTGCTGTCAAAGATGCATACCATAATGTTCTGATCCAACATATGCCAACGACCACCTAAAACACACACACACACACACCCACACACACAAAGAAAAGCAAACAGCTGACAGACATACTGCTTTCATAGTTAGCAGCAATCTGACAAACACAAACAGACTCTGTACCCTTGATTCGGCGTCTGATGACCCCCATCCGGCACTTTAGCGAGACAGAAAACATCCTCTCCCTCTTCGTTACTCTTTCTCTTCTTCCTGCTTCTTTCTCTCTATTCCTCCTGTTCTTCCTCTTCCTTCTCTTCCTCCTCAGTTTGACATAGTGTGAGCTGAGCGAAGGATAGAAGTAGAGGCAGAGAGTGAAAGAGAGCGGTATTGGAGCTCTGGCCGGTCACATGGCAAAGAGAAGAAGGAGAGACAGAGAAAGCGAGTCTTTCTTTCTAACAGAGGAGCCTCCTCCCCACTCCTCCATCTTTCACCTCTTTCTGGTGTCGTTCACTCTCTCTGTGTGGGAAGAAGTCAAACTTAGCTGCCCGTCTTCTGCTTCCATCATCCTCTAACTCCATTATCTCCCCTCTCTCTCTTTTGGTTTTACTTATCTTTTTCTCATTTCTCCTTATAACCCCTGCCAAATGTCTATTTCATAAGAAATAAATACAAATTTTGAAAGAAATACAGCAAGCCCAAGGCTGACAGGTCAAAGACTGATGACTTAAAGTCTGGGCCACATAACTTAGTCTTCAGTGCATGACAAAATGGCGGCCCAAAAATAGTGATAGTCAGGTATAAAGTGAAAAGCAGACATGTTTGGGGAAGAGAGGAAGTTTGGTCACGCTATGCTATGCTAATAGTACTTAGCATTCATCAGCAACTCATTGGCAGAAGGGAGAGCATTGTGCAACATAAATAATTATCCGACCGCAACAAAAGCCACTAAAAAGTAAAACATAATTGAATGAAACTTCTGGACAGTTAATTTGCCTCAAAGAACTTTAATAATGGAGGTACTTCAATCATCCGGTGAATCGCTACAGCCCTAATTGAAACTCCATAGTTATAACATCATTGTCTTCAAGCAGGAAGGTCCTGGGTTCAAATCCCATAATTCATGGAGTTTGCATGTTGTCTCCACACATCTCTGAGTTTCCTCTGGCGACTCCAACTTCCTTTCACAGTCAAAAGCATGACTGTTAGGTTCATTTGTCTTTTCACATGTGAGTGTCTGTCCTGTGTGTTTCTATGTTTCCCTGCGATGGACTGGCAGCCTTCCAAAGTTTAGCCTGCCTCTCCCCCAATAACCTCTGGAACAAGCTGCTACAGATTGGAGGCAGTTTTCTGACTTCAGGGTAATACTTGGAAAAGACTTTAGTAACTTAGTGACTAGAGCTTACAGAGATCGAAGGGAAGCTTGTGATGGTGGAGCAGAAAGATTATCACAAATGTTTTTCTCAGACCTTCTGGAAGTCAGTGTGCAAGAAACTAAAGTAACAAAACATCTTGCTGATGGTCGAGGATATGAAATCTATGAACAAGGCCAGCAGAGTAGAAAGACTCAGTAGATTCAGTAGCATGCATCATTTTTTATTTCCTTTCATTCTGTTCTTTTCCTGTGCAATTTTCAGAATTGTGCCTCTCATGAATGCATTCAAATAAGTAAGATTTATGTGCCAACATATGTACAGAAAGCATGAGGAGCAGAAAAGTGAATCAGTTTGTAAAGAAGGAGCTGGCGTGAAGGTTGGACTGAAAGCAGGGAGAAGCAAAGCTAAGCAACTGAACTTATTCAGCCTCTGTAGGAGATTTAGCATTTTAATGAGTAGAAAAGAATCAGCTGATTGATCAGCTGAAATGGGCTGGAAACTAAACCCACTGATGATCTGCAATGTGGACAAACCACAACTTAAAATTCTCATCTGCATGAAATTTCAGTCTTAGAGGTAAAAAAAAAAAATCATTGGAATTATTTTAACCTTTTATCCAAACAGTTTCTGTGTATCAAATTTGGCTTTTTGTGAATAAAGTTATCCAGTGCAGGCTTTCAATGTTAGTATTTTAATGATTTAATTGGATTCAATATTATCTGCACAACAAGAATTCAGCAGTGTGTTTCTGTCTTTTTCTCTTTCTCTCCATAAATGTCTCAACCTCAAGGCAAACCTCATTAAGGACTCCTTTCCTCTCAGTTTAACCCGTCTTACTCCAATTCATCGCTTCAAATCTTATGATCCACCACTCAAACTCTCTCTCACCTTCCTGCTTATTATCTGGAAAGGTCTCTCTCTCTTACACTGTCATGGTAGCTGAGTTCAGAGGATGGAGTGGGTTTTTTTTTTTAAATGACAGAGAGATCAAAGCTGCAAATGCCTGAGCTCAGTGGAGGAAGAAAAGAACAGAGAAATTAGGAGGTGAAGGAGTAGATGGGATATTTGAAAGAGGAGCAGAAAGTTGAGGAGAGTGAAGGGAGCTTGGGGGGGAATATGGAAAGTGTAGGTAAAAAGTAGATGGAGGGAATGAGAAGCAAAACGAGAAGAAGAGTACTGCAGGACTTTTGATTATTAAAAAGGAACAAGAGGGTCAACTAAAGAGTTGCAAAGACAACAAAAAGGTGAATAAAGTAGTGGCAAACATGGAGCAGATCTGGTAAAGTATCACCTCTTTGGGAATGGACAGGTCTCTCTGGAGAGGTGGTCCAGAGAGACCTGGAGGAAAATGACATGATGACAAACAACGAGTGGACAGAGAGGACAAATGTCGTCTAGAGTTCAATAAATCAGTTGAGCATTTAAAAACCTCCTGGTTTTGGCAGAGTCTTGGGGAAGACAAAGCTCAGCTGAGAAGGAGTCGGCTTGGTCTTACAGATACAGTCAGCCTACACCCACATAGAAAAAAGACTATTTTAGGTACAGTGTTCATTTTTCTTCTGAAAGTGGCTATGACATTTTCACATCTTAGCTGAAATGTGACAAGAAACTATCAGGTTCTGTTCTGTTGCACAGATAGTTGGAAAGTAAGTGGAAATTGTTCTGATGTAATATTTGTATTAATATTTGTAATGCAAAACTGACTCCTAAGTTAAAAAGATCTCTACTTTCTTATTATTTATAGTGAAAACAATTTGTACGAACATTAAGTTAAACTAAATAAAGTCAAAACCTTTGAGGCTCAGAGCAGCATGTGGCAGATCAATCCATCAACACTTTGCTTAAGATTTTCTCTAATTCCATGGCTAACACTTACATACTGAAAAACCTGTTTCAACATGTGTGTATTTCCATAAACCGTATGCTAGATTTCACACAGAGACCAAATGCATTGAAATGCAAAGCAGCAAGTTTATGGCGGCGTTTTTATCTCAGGAAAAAACTAACATTGTTTATCAGCTGCATGCACATCCTCAGAAAATTGCTGGCAAAAAATACACCCACACATCTGCCTACATGAGATCAGGACTCACAAAATGTGATACTGAGGAGGCTGAAAGGAAACAGAGGCAAAGAGTTGAAGAAATGAAAATGAGAAGGAGAGAATTTGAAAACTTTAAGGACAAAGCTGTTCTTCAAAATTTATTCAGCCATACTGTAGAGGAAGTAATTTTTTCAGTTCCAGGATTTAACATGTCCAAGTAAAGTAAAAATATTCATCTATGCAAAATTGCAAGTTGGGCAGCCGACTGCTCTGTAGAAAAAAATGTGTGCTGACATAAAACCAAAGAATGGAGAAATCAGTAGATGTGATTTGTTTAAACATAGAAGTGTACAAATTGAAATTATGAATATAAATTTACTTAACTGAAGAATGACAGTTTTGAAAAAAAAACACTAAACAAAAAAACCCCCACGTATTTTGATAAAAAGGTTTTTAGGATGAGGTCCTTCTATCAAAACTACAATGGAAACATCATTTTTTGCATCACGAGTCAGGTGAGGAAAATGTTACTACAGGTGGAAAAGATGCAGAAGACAACAGGAAGTAGCAGGAGGATGATGGTTTATGTTGGTTTTTTCAGACAATAAGCAGCTGGCTCCATCAGAAGTCTCACAGCATCACAGCTCATAAAAAGTTGTGTGAGTCCAGATTGTCGAAACCTTTCTGTAAAATGTCGAATGACAATAAGACCTATATGTGATCGCTCCCAAACCCAAACCTGTTTCCCTGAATAAGGCTACAAGCATCTTATTCAGGCTTGTAGCCTGAATAAGATGCTGACTTCTCTTCTGATTGGCTGAATTATGAGTATATCTCATGTAACTGTTACATCAGTCACTGCTATAACAATGAACAAGATAATTCTTATTAGATTTTAATTTCCTTTCTCATTTAATGCAACACTGTGATTGCAAAATTGTGTTGTTTTGACATTAACAGAAAATAGACAGATTTGTGTAAATTTGAGGAGAATGAATTAAAATACACAGACAACAAGAATTAAGAAACTAAACACAAGAAAATGGACAAATACTGCAAAATTCTTCTAACAATAATGACAACAGAAACATAACCAGATATGACAATACCTTATTAACAATAATATAAAACTTGGAAGCGATTAAAATACAAAAATTATTCTATATAGAACTGATGACAGGCACTTTCTCTTCACCATAACCTTAACACATTTTTTCCCATGATTTTTTTTTGTAGCTGTTAAGATTGATTTAGTTATTCCTAGTTATAAATCAAAACTTTTGTCCTCAATAAAAAAGGTGGAAAAAAATTATTCAAAATTCTCTCTAAAGTGATACTCTACCTCCATGAAAGTATTAGGCTATGTCATATTTGTTTGTTTACTAAAAACATAGACATTTAAATAAAAACAAACAACAAAACAAAACAAGACTTTTCTTCTAGAAGTTAAGAAGGAGGATAAAAGTAAGATACACTTTGCAGAATGCAACCACATCATTTTCTGGTTTCCTGGGGAGTCTCTTGTGTGTGTGGGGGTGTGGGGGTGTGTGTGTGTGTGTGTGTTTGACAGCGTTATTAATCAAAGAGCTGCTGTGTGACAAAGGAACCTTTACCACCTTTTCACAAAAGACTGACTGCAGATGTTCAAAGAACCATGTTAACGCTACTCTCAGTTTAATTATTTAGTCTCCAATGACAAAAAAGAAAAAATATATATATATCTATATTTACTAAACTAATATAAAATATTTTCCATAAATGATTGAAACAGCAGAAAAACATAAAACTGAAGAATTTTGACTGTTTTTCTCATGTCATTACTTATTCTTTAACTATATCACCCCGTAGATTGGCCATCAGATCTCAGTTCAGCCTAATGTGGGTGACAGGAGGAGTGTAGACAGATAAAACCTGAAATCTGTGCTGGAACAGAGTGAACAATGCAGATGAGCAGAGCAGGAACCAACGGTCCAGAGCTTGTTTAATAAATCATCACAAGAGCAGAGTCCGCAGAGTATTTTACAAAGCCAATATGGTTCTTCAATTCAACACATGCAGTAATTCAGTTCAGTTTGAAATCAGGTCTGCACAGCGAGTAAAAGATTACCATCAAGATTACCAAAAGGATTATAGACTAAATAGATCTTATATGTTCTCACAAATTAAAGCTGGTTTTGCATGTTTTGTTTCCAGTTGTTTTATTTTACTACTATGTGCTAAGCTAAAAACACAAGCATTGAGTATTTTGCAACAGTGACTTAGATTAGACATACTGGCTCTCTCAGAAAAAATAAAAATAAAATCAGACATCTGCTGCTGTGAGCTGCAGTTCTCTGCATGGTTTATGCAACACTCATAGAGTAAAAATATTGATTTTTAGTAGAGTTAGAAATATCCTCTCCTCAACAACCGACTTCAGCCAGTTTCTGAGAGATGCATTATTTACCAGTGAACAGCAAGGCTTTACTTACGTGAGGTACGTACCAGACAAGGGCATGCCATAAACGTTACACATATGAGATATGCTTTTTATTACTGAACAATACTGCTATTTAAAAGGTAAACACATCAGGGAGACTTTGTTTTAAATCAAACAACCTCATTTTAGAAATAGTTTGTCACAAATAAAACCACAGAATGTTGTCATTGTTTTACTTGTTTGTTGCTGTTTTGTTTGAAATCGCTCCAGCAGAACAGGATCAGGATCAGATGTGAAGGAGATCATTTAAATCCAGGTTACTATGGAAAGTATTAGGCCTGGTTAAACCATCAAGAAGCTAAAGCCAAACGACAATTTCTTAACATCATCCATCCAGTTACGTGTGGTGAGGTTCATAGCTGGTGAGGCACTGACTTAATCATAATCATATTTACAATTATAGACCCCCTGCATATTATTGTTTACATAAGGAAATTTTGCGCATGCGGACAAGCTGGAGGGCAAAAAGACTATTCCTTTACATGTCATCCATAGCCGCGCTGCTGCCTTAGAATAACTGCGTTAACTCAATCAAACTTGGACATGTAGGTATTATTAATTTTGTGCTGTGCTCCACAGAAAAGGGAAAAACCATTAAAGTACAACTCAGAACCACTTCTGTCTTGCTCTGTATCAGCACAGCTAGCGCAGACTCGTTGCCATAGCAACTGCAACAACGCCACAAAAAATTAAAAACTCTCAAATATTTCCCACAAAAGAGCAGAAGATTCAGTCTGTTGCAGTAGTATGGTTTTAGGCTTAATGTTTATTTTGCGATTATTAATAAGTGATTGCTGTGGTAACAGAAAACTATAAATATATCGCTGCATTTACTGTATGGCTAGCTCCATGGCTAGCTCCATGGCTAGCTCCATGGCTAGCTCCATGGCTAGCTCCATGGCTAGCTCCATGGC
>CAEGAG010218199.1:0-13734 GCA_903067065.1 Brachyrhaphis terrabensis
TTTGGTTGGTGGTGTGCCTCGTGATTCTTTCAATGAAAACAATGTACCTTGGCTCAAAAAAGGTTGAAAAACACTGGATTAATCTATTGATTATTCTAATAGTTAATCGATTAATCTGAGGAAAAAATTGGCACATTCTACAGATTTTTCATTTAACCACTGAAGCATATTTAATACAATATTTGATATATTGCAATAAAAAAAATCAAATAAGCAAATAATTAAATTCCTTTTTAAAATAAAATGCAACAACATAATCAACATTATCAATTAATAATTTAATTATTAATTGATTTCTAAATTAGTTGACGATTATTTCAATAATCGATTAATCTCGAATAATTGTTTTAGCTCTATATAAAACATCCTATGTTTTATTTTCACCAAATTGACTTTTTGTGTCTGTTATACCAGTTAACGAATAATTGATTGCTACGCTAGTTGATGATTATTTTTTTTATTTATCTCTATTAATACGATTAATTGTTTCAGACCTTTCTTGATACTAACAAGATGTAATTAAAAAAAAGTGCAATTAATGCAACAAACTTTGAACTGAATCCTTACATTTCTCCAAAGGTTTAGGTTTTTTGGCTCTTTTTCTAAATGCATAGGAAACATAACTTCAGTCTGTGACTTGCATTGACGTACCTGAATGCTTTGTTGGTTCAATGGCCCAATAATTAGGTGCTAAACTTTAGTGAACTCAGGTTTCAGGTTTACAATGTGCAGGGAGGACTGCTGATGTTAAATACGCTTTAACTGAGATCGCAGACAAAGCACTTCATCTCACTGAGTTTATCTTCTGTTTCACATGAGTGGAGGCTACAGCTACTTTTTTAGGAGGGGATTGTTAAGTTAACAACTGTGAAAGAAGTCTTCACTTTCAGAGGACGCAGACAGAAAAAGGTCACTTGGATGGTTCGATATCTCCAAAGAATTTAAACTATAAAGATAAATGCTTAGCTTGCAGCCTGATGATAAATACACAGAGCAGCAGGACAAAATAATGATTTAAACTAAAGATTTTCTTGAAAGAGTCATGCACTTTTCCTCTTTGAAAACACACTAATGTCTTCTTATTGTAGTGAAGTACTGTTCAACCGTGGACACTATATCAGAAAAAATATAGCGTTTTAATGTACCGTACTGCCAGAAATGTAATGTCCCGGAAAAATGTCAGAAATTCATTACAGTACCATATCATGTTTCTCAGTCAGGTGGTAATTACCGTATTTTCACGGACTATAAGTCGCAGTTTTTTTTTTTCATAGTTTGGCCGGGGGTGTTACTTATGCTCCGGAGCGACTTATGTGTGAAATTATTAACATTATTATATCATATCACATGTTATTTTCACACTAAACCGCAAGAGGGCGCTCTAGGCCTGTGTTATTCTACCTCCGGAGTTAGTGGAGCTGTTAACAAGCGACACTGAGGACGAAGATTTCATTGTTTGTTTGGGGAGGTGTGAACGCTGCCCAAAAAGCAAACTTTGATCCGCCTGAAAACCTTGAAGTGAACTCCGGTATGGTTCGAATGCATATGTGAACGCCAAGTGGACAGGAGACCACTCCAAAAACAGGAAGTGGATTACAGTGCAGGGCCTTCTGGGTAAATAATACAACCAAAACAAACGCGAGAGTCTAGCATCAGCAGGAGAAATGGCTTGTGGTCTTTTACCATAGACAACAAAGAAATCCTACAACCACTAAAATCATTTTGAAGTGTCATGTCTTCTTCAGAGGTTTTCCTGTCATTTCTTTCAATGGTTCTAGGTGCAGCGCCACCACAGGCGAGGAGGGGAACAGGCTTTTCTAAGGGTCTGATTAATTTGACACACTGCAGTGTAAAGCAAACTACACCAGCTGAATATCCAATCAAAGTGTAAAATCAGGTGTTAAAACTCCCTTAAATCCCCTCCTCAGCTGCCTGGAAATAGAAAGTTAGTAATAACTGTCTCACAAGCACAATCACAAGTGTTCCTGGATTCAAAACCACAAAAACTCAGGCGTAAAAGCAAAGAAGTATGAGTTTTTATCATCTGCTGTTAAAAGAAAAACGGGAAATACAGATTTCAGATAAGGCAGAGTGAGTAAAATATTTAGTGAGCAGGTTTCTCAAAGGGTTTGGTTCATTTGAAATCATTTTAAAGAATCAGCTTGAACAAAAATGTCTCATAATTTCAAGAGTTTTGAAACTCCTTCTATTTTTGCCAAAGCTGGAAGCTCTGAGTATGACATTTTTCAGCCAGAACTATAGTTGCTAAACAAGAGAAGACAGTTCAGTGGGTGACCGCTAAATGTCTTGTTGTGAAATTTAAAAGAAACATCTGCTTAGGGAGGCGGCCGCATGACTAATCCCTGACATCGAGCACTGCACCCCGAGTCATACCGAGCTTTTAAAACTTATCTGTCCAGCTCCACACTGATCCTCCCAATGGTAAAACCTCTCTGAAAGAGGACAGATCAACTTATCAGTGATAACCAGCACTGAAAAATAAAACAGAAAGAACAGCCATTTTTCCCCTGGTACAAAACTAAGATTAACATCATGGAGTCTAGAGACAACATGGAGACATCGACACCATTTCAGAAGGGAAGTAAAGAGCAAAGACTCAAATTACAACTAACTTCCCAGCTTTTTTTACAATCTTTGTGGGAGAAATATGATAAAATCTCTCTGGATTAGAATTTAGTTTATATATTTAGAAAGAAAGAACAGATTCACAACCTAGTTTTCAATCTATTCAGTCCACAGTGTCTGATTGTTTTCACATTTCACAGGATGAGTAATTTACAGCAGAAAGCTGAACAAAAAAATACAAAACCACAGAATCTACATTTAGTGTAGATCAAGTAAGGTATTGTAGAAAAGTAGGGCTGGACAATATGGCTGAAAAACGTTATCACAATATAAGCACTTCATTTCAGTCAATATCAATAATTATTGATTTGTTTTTTTGTTTGTTCTAAATATCTGAAATACTGGTACAACTATTCCTGTTTTATCCGCAGTTTTCTCTCCGCAGTGTTAATCTTTACTTTTAAGCCGTTATGGCGGAATTTTAAACTGCTACTGCACCCTAGCAATGACTCGAAGGGTCGTTGCTAGGTAACCAAAGAATGAGTGAGTTGCTAGGTAACCAAAGAATGTGAGAGTTGATTCCACCAGCCTTGCTAAGTTGTCTTTCCTCTGCCTACATTTCCCAGAATGCAGTCCAGTTCTAAATCAGAGTTGAGTGAAAATTTTACATATTGCATATTCTATCAAACATATTGATCACATGTATATCGTAATATATATTGTTATTGATTTATTGTCTACTTCTAGTTGAAAGTAATCTCTAGGATCCATAAAAATTATCTCATATTCTTTCAGAGTAAGTTAGAGACACATGAACTTATACGCTTTAAAGAGAATTAACAGGAAAATTAAATGTAATTAAAAGCAAGATCATCCAGGATGAAAATAAGGTATCTTCATGTTGTTTAAAGACTAATGAAGGAAAGGTCACAGTACGCCATTCAAAAGTTCAAATAAAATCCAGAGAAAGCAAGCAAAACCCAGCCTGTTTAAATGAGTCCCAGATCCAAACATCTGCAACACGTAATTTCTGCCTGACAGCACTAAACCTTCAGGTGTGGGAGGAAACCCCCCATCCTGAGCGTGACTTCATGCTTGAGGAATGCCAGAGGTAAAATGAGGTAGAGTCTGAATCGTAGCATGACAGGGGAATATTGTGTAAAACAAACTGAGCTCGGCACGGACACTTCTGGAAGAAAGTTTGAGACTTTCAGTCTGTCAAGCAGGGGCCAGCGTTTCACCCTCGCTGGGTACCAAAAATACCTGTCCTCCAGACTTTATGTCAGCATCATAAAACTCCCTTTGTGCTGCCTGGGCTGTAAACCTCCATGCAGCAGTTTTATGCACTCTTCTATCTCTGTAGGCCAAACGCCAGTTTCACACACTGTAAAAGTAAAGCATCAACATGTGAGCAGGCCTTAGTTTAAAGTTCATTCAAACCAGCCCTACTCAGTCCTCTGTATTTGAAATAGAGTCCATTTGTCTAGAAGGTCCAGTTCGTTTGAGGACGCATGAATCCTCAATCGAACTCTGATCCGGACCACAACAGTGAACTGTGGTCTGCCCAAAAATGTTGGTCTCGGTTCCGTTGAAGTGAATTCTGGTGCGGTTCAAATGCATATGAGAACACCAAGTGGACTGGAGACCACTACAAAAGCAGGAAGTTGGCAACAGCACAGGGCATTCTGGGTAAATACAACTAAAACAAACAAGAATCTACTGCTAGTGGAAGAATTGACTTGTTCTTACCCAAAATCCCTGTTGTTTCATTTTTGGTTCCCAATCAAACTAAGTCTACCTATCAAATGAGACAACACCATTTTCAGCTGCGGTGGTTCGCTTTCACACTGCACTGTCAAATGAGCCAAACTAATTGAAAAACCTGTTTCCCTCCTCGCCTGTGGTGGCGCTACGCCAAGAACCACTGAAGGAAACGACACAAAAACCTCTGAAGAAGACACTGAACCAAACTTCCTTCCTCTCAAAATGTAAACAAAAATGGAGTAGCGCCAGATTTCTGCGGTTGTAGGATTTCTCTTTTCTCTTTGGTAAAAGACCACAAGCTATTTCTCCCATTTGCACTAGAGTCACACGTTTGCTTTGCCTGTATTTACCCAGAATGCCCGCTCCAAAAGCATAGTGGACTATAGTCCAGAAAGCTGGAAGTGGACTGTAGTCCAAGGTTTTTAGGCGAACCAGAGTTTGGTTGTTTTTGGTCCACAGAGTTTGATTGCACATTCAAAGGTCCCCAAACGAACCTGGGTTTATAGACAAGCTAGTTTGATTGAAGTGGACTAAACAGGTCTGGTGTGAATTAACCCTATGAGCTCAAAGACTTGATTTAACCTCCTAAGATGTCATACTTCTGGGAATCTGCATTAAGGACTACAGAGAATTTTGGACAATTGCAGAAAAATGTCTGGAAGTCAGAGAGGTGACAAGTCAACATGACCTGCAACAAACTCCACCCGCCTGGTGCTCCTTCATGACTAACACAAACAGTTTGCAAACGCGGCTCCATCCCTGTCAAGTCAGAGCGTAGGAATGAAAGACGGCTGCAAACGAAGCCGGCTACGGCTCATCTGGTGACCATTCCCTGACCTGCCCTAACAGCTGGAGGAGTTAGCTCTCCCAGGAAAGATTTTCTAGTTCATGCTTAGCTCAGCTCAGAGATCTCGAGGTGTTTTTGGCCTCTAAAAACAAAAGGAAGTCCACTAGGTTTTCCAGAGGGAAAATAAGCACTTCACAGAAAAGGAGAACTCCCTGTTTATACTCGGCTGCCAAAAGGAAAAGCGTGTCAGGAGGGCTAAATACCAGATATAGAAATCTGAGATAAGGCATCTAGTCAGAAATAGTACACACATAATATCAGACTTCCTTTCTCACTACAAGAAAAACAACCAAACAAAAATAGTTTGGAACAAGCTACATTTCTGCAACAATGAAAACAACAAAATACAGTTTTAATTAATAGTTATGATTTTCAGATTCAGTCTATCTTAATCCTGACGATTCTGCTTTTCTCACATTTTTCCCACGTTTGGAGCATTATGCTCACATGGTGAGGTACAAGAATCAGACAAAAAAAATGTTTTTTTAAAAAGTAGTACAAGTCCAAAGAAAATTTTAAAAGTCTGGATGATGTTTTTATTTAAGATCTCTTTAAAACATTACAAGAATGCCTAAATCCTCAGAAGCAAAATAAAAAGTGAAAATCTGGTGATAAAAAGTTTTTCACAGCACTATAAGCTAATAAATAACCTGTAGTAAATAAATATAATAGTCTCTGGATGGACGTAGTTCTACTTATTATGAAAGCTTGGTTTTAAAATGACAAATATTTAGCATTGTATTTAGCATTTTCCATTGTAAGAACAATATGTTTGTAATAATTTTACCCTGATTACAAATAAAAAGTCTTCAACATGGTGGTCATGCAGCAAATAAATATAATGTTGGTTAAACTGTAAATGTTACTAAATGTTTTGGCAGCTATGTTCAGGTTCAACACTGACCTGACTAATACCAGACCTGCAGAAACAATAAATCACTTAATTCAGGGCGTCCAAGCATTTTGTCACCTGGGACAAAATCACCGTCCCAGGTCCAAGTCCAAAACATCGAAAGTATTTTTCATTTTTGCTCTATTAAAAGAAAAACATCAAGTTTTTAATTTCTTTGGGGTTCACTGAACAAATTTAATCTGAGATTAAGAACAGGATTTGGGTCACATTCGTTGAAAACGCTTTCTATGATTTGTATGAAGCAAAGTTGGCTTTTCAGTAAAAGTTTCGGAATAAACTCTACTTACCATAAAAGCTTGGTTATAAAAAGACAAAATATTTGTGTTGCATTTAACATTTTCCATTTTAAGAAAATTATGTTGACAATAATTAGATTGATTAAAGTTAAGCACAGTTGGTGGAATAAACTGACTCACTCACTCTTTGGTTACCTAGCAACTCACTCGCTCTTTTTGGTTACCTAGCAACGACCTGTTGAGTAACTGGCGCAGCAGCAGTTTGAGGTTTTGCCTCAATACCTCCATACCTTCTTAAAAATAAAAAAAAAACAATGACATGGAGTGAAAACTGTTAATAAAACAGGAAAGGTCGTGCCACCAGTTTGAGAGCATCATAGATATACGCAACAAAAAGCTAATCAGTAATTATCAAGATCGAGAATTATCAATGTCAACTGATATGAACTGATTGTATTGTAATGCATTTTTCAGTCCAACCCTAACTGAACATTCTAGATTTAACTGATTTGAAATGCATTTAAAGCACTACAAACCAATTCCCTCAGTTATAGTCAGTGTTTATGATTTCACAGTAAGAGACAAAAATGAAACAAAATCCTGCCTCATAATTACCCAAAAACATCGTGAATATCCTCATAAAATAACTCTGTGAAGTGGCAAGACAAAAGAAGAACTCCTTCATTTTAACACCTCAACATAAACATAAAATATGAGGTCATTAAATGAATATTGTAAAGTGAGACAAAATAGATAGAATTTATGATGTGCAAAAACAAAAATGTTTCACTGCCCCTGAGAATCTGGTAATAAAGAGCATATTTAGCCTCTGGTGTCTGAACGGCTCTGTGTGCCTCCACCTGAGGTGATAAGGTTCATTTTGCGCTCTGAGTTGGCCAAGATTCAACCGAGCAAAGCGAGCTCCTCTCATTAGAAAGAACAAGTCATTAGAGCACAAGGTCAGGCTCTGTCCCATCTAGACACATTCAAATTTTATAGCTTGATACCACGTCTCTTGAGAAGCCCAGAAGCCAGCTATTAACACCTTTCCAACAGTGGATGAGTAGCTTATTCTGCTCGCAACATTTTTGTTTTTACATCACCGTATGGTTCAAGGGAGTTAATCAAATTCAGGGAAGGGTTGCGAAACAACTCTGCAAGTAAAGGAAGTACTATTTGAACTCCAGGAGACCAGTATCTAATAACCTGTAAGCTCCAGAAGGAATATGCAAGAAGATTCAGAGAGTAAAATTAGTTTTCTTAGACAGTAACATTTAAAATAATCTGTAAGGTCCAAGAGAAGAAACTTGTAAATTCCAGAAAGTTTCAGAAAAGCTAATGTTTAAATCAGTGGTGGGCATACTTCCACTAATCTGCTAATAGAGGAGCTAATTTCTCACTTAGCTCTTTAGCTCTTTTGTCGTTTTGAAAAACTTTTAGCTTCCCATAAATTAATGTTTCCAAATAAATTATAAAGTGTTAATTTAATTGGCTGTGTTATAAACTTTAAATCTATAACAAATGACAAAAAAAACACTACAAACATAAATGATGCTAACTCCAAAACACAAACAAAAGAAAAAACCCTGCAAACGAGAAATCCTGCAATTGTATTAAACAGAAGCAAACACTTACAACCAACAAAAGAAATTAGGGATGCACCAATTTGGGTCAATCAATAGCCAATGTAATATTGATGTTATAGCCGATAACCTCAGTTACTTTCCAGGAACAGTTATCAGTTTCAAAATGTTACAAAAACATTTTAGAAAGTAAGTAACTTGTATGTCTTTAAATCAACTTGCATAATACAGAAACTTCATAAACTATTGTTAGGTTGTGGTAAATAACACTTTTGTAACAAAAGCTACAGAAAGTTGTAGAAAATCAGAACATATGAAAGAATTGGACAAATTTCTAAAAAATATTAACAGTTTTTTTTTTTTTGCTTTAGGCTGTGAAAAAGCTCCACCTTCAGTTGCAGAGGTCAGAGTTCAAACAGAAACCAGCCTGCAGGACTAATGGGACACATATGTCTGACATGAACACACACAGCAAAGCTGCAGATTTCCACCATTCAGGGACACAAACCACCAATATCTGGAGGCAGTTCAGCCTGAATTAAAGCAGCGTCTGTACTTTTGTGTTACTCTCTGAAAATGTAAATACCAGACGGATCTGCAGTTTTATCAAACTAAGATGTTTTCTCATCTTTCTTTCAGACAGACAAGAGCAATGGAGGGACCTCCACACTGCAAAAACACAACACCTTACCAAGTATTTTTGTCTAGTTTCTAATGCAAATGTCTTATTACACTTGAAATAAAACACAACTAACTTACAAGCAACTTTTCAGCAAGATTGGTTAGAGAAAATAAATCCAAAGTACTTGAAAGTATTTTATTTCCCTTTGAGAACTGAACTGAACACAAAATCTTACCAAAGATTTTTGCCTAGTTTTTAGTGTACTTAAATATTTCTTAGCAAAACTAAACGAAGAACCTTTTAGCAAGTTTTTAGTTGTTTTTAGTCAATAATTCCTTAATGTTGGTGAAAAAGTATTAGTTCAAAAAATTTCTGATTATAA
This sequence comes from Brachyrhaphis terrabensis, assembly GCA_903067065.1. Classification (NCBI taxonomy): domain Eukaryota; kingdom Metazoa; phylum Chordata; class Actinopteri; order Cyprinodontiformes; family Poeciliidae; genus Brachyrhaphis; species Brachyrhaphis terrabensis. The sequence continues at coordinate 8,934 of CAEGAG010218199.1, forward strand.
TGGAAAAATCTGTCTATTAAAATTAATGTTAAGGAACTACTGACTTAAAACAAGCTACTAGGTTTTGCTGAAAAGTTCCTTGTAAGTAAGTTTTGTCTTAATTCAAGTGTACTAAGATGTTTACACTAAAAATAGGCAAAGAATACTTTAAGATTTTTGTGTTTTTGATCCCAAAGGGAAATTAAATACTTTTAATATTTTTTTGTAGTGAAGAAATAAGATTTTGTGCTTCTGCAGTGTTGATATTGATTTAAAAAAAATACCAGTTTAACTGGAAGATCATTTCACTTCTAACAAGACATTTTAATTAAAAGTGCAAGTGGAAATAGTACTTTTTCATCAATATTAAGGATTTATTTACTTGAAACAAGCTCTTACATCTTGCTGAAAGTTAGTTTTGTCTGAATTCAGGTGAACTAAGATATTTACACTTGAAACTACACCAAAAATCCTTGATAAGATTTTGTGTTTTTGCAGTGCATCTCTCAGGTCCGTTCTCAGATTATTCGAAGTGCTTCGGTTCCTCTGACAACAACGGCGCTCTGCCTTAAAGCTTCAACCACAAAGGCTGCAGTGTACTCACAGCTGAAGTTGGAGGAGATGGAGTTCCCGGCCAGGAGGCTGTTGACGGTAATCTGATAGATGATGTGCAGCAGCAGGAAGGACATACTGGTGAAGCAGAGGGACTGCAGCAGACGCCCTGTGTGGCCTAAACAGGAAGAAGGAGCACAGTGAGTTCAACACGTTTCCTTTAAAAAAAATGATCTTGGCATTTCTCCGTTTTTAGACAGCAGTTATTGAGGAATGCATTAAAAATGTACAGCTGGTTTCTATTGATATAATGTGCTTTACATTGAGACGGCGGCAACTGGGAGGGATTTTACAGATAATCACAAAACATATCCTGGCAAAAAGCTGGCACGACTGAGAGAAACCTAAATAAACATTCTGGTGGACCGCAAGGCCTTTACGTCTCTGATTCATTGTCAGAGAAGCAGAACCGCCTTTTATTCACCACTGATTTGGCTTCTGGTTTTGGTGACTGATGTCACCACTTGAGGTTTTGCTTTTAAACACCTACACTGTAAAAACGACCTTTGAATAAGCATTTATTGTGTAGTTTCTAATGCAAATACCTTAGTTTACTTGAACTAACTTTCAAGTAACTTCAGCAAGATATAAAAGCTTGTTTTAAATCAGTAATTTCTTAATATTAATTTAAAAAGTACTAGTTACACTGGTAGATTATTTCACTTATAACAAGATGGTTTCCTCATGTTATGAGTAGAACATGAGAACCAGAACTTTTTTAAAATCAGTATTAATGATTTATTGACTGAAAACAAGCTTCATTTCTTGCTGCTAAGTTAATTAACAAGCATTTTTGTCTAGTTTCTACTGCAAATATCTTAATACACTTGAATTGAGTCAAAGCTAACTTGCAAGTAACTTGTAAGGAATTATTTAGAGAAAAATAATTCCTTAATATTGATGGGAAAAGTACCAACTACACTGGAAGACAATTTCTCTTATAACAAGATGTAAGTGAAATAATCTTTCATAGGAACTTGTATTTTTTCATCGATATTAACCATTTATTGACTTAAAACAAGCTTTTATATCTTGCTGAAAAGTTACCTGTAAGTTAGTTTTGTCCTATTTCAAGTGTAACAAGATATTTCCACTAGAAACTAGACCAAAAATACTTGGTAAGATTCTGTATTTCTGCAATGTAAATATGTTGAATGAATGTGTTTCTTCCCTGATTACTGCAGGTAAAGAACCTGGGGGGATGGAGCCGCCACAGCTGCTCAACACATGGCTGCTTTATGGTGCACCTACAGGTATTTGGGATAATGTCAAGATAATTCCCAAGCAGAGAGCCGTTTAAACCAAACAAAACATTCATTTATGTTGATATTTTTTGATAATTCTAAAGAACTTTCCAGATTCTGTTTGAGTTAATGATTTACCCTGATTAGATGATCGTACATATCTGCTCTCTGCGATCCAGCAGTTAATAACGTGGCACTGTTTTCTTCTCGTTAAGTTTACAGCATCCGCATGGCGGAGTTTTACTGTGCTGCTGTGCAATATCCTGAGTAAATGGAGGCTCTACCGCTGAGCACACAGCTTCCAGAAACAATCCCAACGCTACAAACTTACAGAAACACTTTCCAAAATCACATTTACACAGTTCAGAGGTACGGATGGATGGACGGATGGATAGACGGATGGATGGACAGATGGACAGATGATTGGATGGATGGATAGATGGATAGACGGATGAATGGATAAACGGATGGATGGACGGATGATTGGATAGGCGGATGGATGGATGGATGGATGGATGGATGGATGGATGGATGGATGGATGGATGGATGGGTGTATAGATGATGGATGAACGAAAGGACGGATGGATGGATGGATGAATGAATGGATAAACGGATGGATGGACGGACGATTGGATAGGCGGATGGATGGATGGATGGATGGATGGATGGTTGGATAGATGGATGGACGTATGGATGGACGGACGGATGGACAGATGATTGGATGGATGGATAGATGGATAGACGGATGAATGGATAAACGGATGGATGGATGGATGGATGGATGGATGGATGGATGGATGGATGGATGGGTGTATAGATGATGGATGAACGAAAGGACGGATGGATGGATGATTGGATGGATGATGGATAAACGAAAGATGGATGGTGGACAGACGATTGGACGGACTGACTGACTGATTGATGGATGGACTGATGCCATTTTCCCATTTTATTTCTGATTTAATGAAACTAAACCAGTGAAACCAATGAAACCAGTGAATCCAAATCTTGTAAATGTGAAATCTGTGCGTCTTCGTTGATTTCTAAATCCGCTCCGGCGCCTCTGGGCTCATTTCTGCTCCTGTGAAGGCAGCTTGTGTCCGGCGCTCTGGTTTCCCCTGAGAAAACGTTTTACAAGCTTCCTAACAGAAGCCATTGTTCAGATTTTATAGTTGCTCCTTCTCCATCATCACACTGAGAACCGCTTCAGTTGACAGCACTCAATCCTAATATAACTCCATAGTCTTCAGGGAAATAAATGGGTTTTTAATGCAATTTGTCTCAAATTAAAAATTCTGTGCCAGGCTTAAAGTGGAGAAAAAAGTGCTGTTAAAGTCAGAAAAGTATAACGAATAGGATTTACAAAGCAAACCTGTGATAAGCATAAACACAATAAATCCACAAAGACATAAAATATTTATCAAAATATATACAGGAAAGCTTCTCTTAGTGAATCAGTCATGTTGGTGTTCATTTAACAAGGCACAGGATGTCTCATGTAAGGCTCTTAAAATGTTCCCTGTGTATTAGAGTAATAGTTCACATTTTGTTTCTCTCCAATGAAAATTAAATACCTTGAAGCCAACTAGCACAGTTAAAACTAGAGTTAATATCCAAACAAGTTGTCTCTAAAGCCTCAGAAACTGACACATCCTGGAGAGCAAACTGCACTGTTGTGGCTTTTTAAAGGACAATTTTACATTTAATGAATTATTCATGCCAAACATTTGGTTTAAATTAACCCAACAGATTTAACTGCTGCTCGTCCTTTAGGATCGGCAGGCGAAATGAAACAGACCATCAAAATGCAGCATTAAACCCACTCAGTTTCACAAAATGATTGAAACGGAGTGGGCTGTGTCTTCATCTCTTACTTTTTTATCATGCTGGTTTCAGCCAAAATATAGGAAAACAAAAACAATACCCAGTAAATTTTGATTCTAAGGATTTTAAAGCTAATAACTAATTCGAAGCAACTTTTGTGGAAAAATAGGAATAGTTTTACTGTATTGTACCTTTTACTTTTACTTGAGTAATATTATTATGAAGTATAAACTATTGCTACTCTTACTTGTGCAACATTTCCAGACACTTTACCCACCGCCAGTAACTTCACATGATGAAGAGTGAACAAGTTTTAACCAAAAATGTATGAAACACAGAAACACCTACAATTTATGTTGAAATGAGACCTCTTGTTGATACACAAGCTTTGTCTTAAATGTTATTTTCCATCTTCTGGACCAGTTGATTCTTCTTTATATGTTTTTATGACGAAAAGCAACTTGGAACTGCCGTTCAGCTGAAATGTGCTCACAACGTGATTGATTGATTGATTGATTGATTGATTGATTGATTGATAGATAGATATCAGGGGTGTCAAACTCATTTTAACTTTGGGCCATATCAAAAATCTGAATGTTCTTAAAGGGCCGGTTGTGCCAGGATCTGTTGATAAGAACCTTTAAACTGTTAAAATATTAATAAATTGTTCTTCCGGGGCGTGCCTTGGTGGCGTAGGGGTTAGCGCGACCCACATTTGGAGGCCTTGAGTCCTCGACGCGGCCGTCGCGGGTTTGACTCCCGGACCCGACAATATTTGCCGCATGTCTTCCCCCCTCTCATTACCCCCTTCCTGTCAGTCTACTATCAAATAAGGGACACTAGAGCCCACAAAAAGCCCCCTGGTGGGGAAACAAAAAAATAAAAATAAATAAATTGCTGTTCCTCCAGGAGTTTGTGATTGTTTTTGTGGTTTTTTTTTTTGGTTTTTTGGCTTTTTGCAATGTGATGCTAATTTAGGAATATTTGTAAGGAATTTATATGATATTTGAGGTAATATATGATGTTTCATGTGACATTAGTTTCATACATTTTATGTTGAAATACATATATTTGGAAATGTGTCTCTTCTTCTGCCTTGATTTATTTTGTAATCATGCTATTGTATTTTTTATTTTTTTTT
>CAEGAG010218305.1:0-12324 GCA_903067065.1 Brachyrhaphis terrabensis
TAAAATAGATCGCATGAATCTTATACGTTACAGCAAACGTTTGCTGTAACGTATAAGATTCATGCGATCTATTTTATGACTGCAATGTCGTTGCCATGTTTAAAGCCTGGACATCTAAAGGAATTACTGCTGTCTGCACTATAATGAACAACAAAATCTTTGAAACACTCAATATTTTCAAGAGAAAACATTCTCTGGTCAAACAACACTTCTATCAACATTTTTCAAATAAGAAATTTTGTTAACTTAAAAATTAAGGCAATTACTGACAAGAATATAAATCTAATGGAAATTTTTATTAATGTCTATAATTCAAAAATTAAGGGGAAAATTATTTCATTTATTTATAAAAACCTAATAGATCTTAAAATCAATTCGACCCTTCATATTAAATTAAGGTGGCAAAGGGAGGGCAACTTAACAACAGAGGACGAATGGACAATAATATGGAGATACCAGTGGACATATAATAAATCACTACACTGGCAAGAACTTGGATGAAAAAACCTGGTAAGATTCTTGATCACACCTACTCAGAAATGTCACTATGATGGAAATCCTTCTACCTATTGGAGAAATTTTAGAAATTAAATCTGGAGTCCCACATGCCAAAAAGCCCGATAGGCTGATAGCATCCCTCACCGAAGGTGTCCACCAATGGGTTTGAGGGTTGCTGCCACAACAGGCACCAACAACCTTGTGGCCACAACTCCGATAAACCGCCTCGACAATGGAGGCACGGAACATGGTCCACTCAGACTCAATGTTCCCCAACTCCCCCGGAACGTGTTCAAAGTTCTGCCAGAGATGGGAGTTAAAGCTCAATCTCACTGTAGACTGCCAGACATTCCCAGCAGACTGTCACAACACGTTTGGGCCTGCCAGGTCTGACCGGCATCCTCCCCCACCACTGGAGCCAACTCACCACCAGGTAGTGGTCTTTGGACAGCTCCGCACCCGTTTTCACCCAAGTGTCCAAGACATACGGCCGCAGATTCGATGAAACGATGAAATTAAAATGCAAACCATTACGTTTTCTGGGACTGCCCAATTATAAAAGATTACTGGAAAGAGATAATTAGTGCTTTACAATATATTTTCAAACAGAATAGAGATCAAGCTTATGTATTTTGGCATAATACCTCAAGAAGAAGAAGTTTCAAAAGGAAACAAATATCTGATTACTATTTTATTAATAGCAAGTAAAAAGAACATTACAAGAAAATGGTTATCACAGGACGAACCAACTTTGGACGACTTGATGGATATAACATTTAACATATATAAAATGGAAAAACTAACAGCCTCTCTCAATCACAAAAGCGAGCAGTTTTGTCTGTGGTGGCTCTGTGGTGGCATTGCTGAGTAGTAGGGCTGAAACGATTCCTCGAATGATTCGAGTACCTCGATTATTACAATTCCTCAAAGAAAATTTACCTGTCTCGAAGTTTCCTTAATTTATGTTTTATTATTTGGCTGGGACTTTACTTGTGTTGCGCGGAGCTCTCACTTCTGCCTCTGAGTTGTTGACGAAAGTTAGGTGTTATAATGTCCAATTTTCAAGTTTGGCCCATGGGGATTTTATTGATTGATGATAATGCCCGGGTTTTCATCATTTTGGGGGGACCAATAAGCATCTTTAAAATGACTGGCGCGATGCCTGGAGTACGGCAGCTTTTCTCCTGCGGGAGCTGCTGGTTCAGAGCGAACGGCGGGAAGAGGCTGCGGGAGTATTTATACAGGTGAGCGGATAGACTGAACACGGCGGGCAGCTGAGTAGCTGATGGTTAAAGTCCAAGTGTAGCTTTACGGACGGATGAACCACACAATAAATTCATATCATCCCGGTCTGAACAAACGGGTGGCGGAAATCATCGTGGCGATACATGGCTGGTAGATGAGTTTCTGAGTGTGACGAACGAAGGTGCCGTAAATATCCTGTATTGCTCCCCCAGTTCTTATGTTCGTCCCGTGGTCTACCGGTCATCTTTCCCCCCCTGACTTACATCCCCTGGTCTATTTTCTCCCCTCCACCCCCATCTTACATTGTTCGTTCACCTGCCCCCTATGGCCCCCCAACTCCAGGCGACATTTCCCGCATTCTCAAACCCAAAGCTTGACAGGTATGGGGCACGGTGAAAATTCATCTCTTAAACTGACTTAAGATGAATACATAAACTAAAAGCTGGAGCATAGACATTTTTTACAAGCACATTTATGAGCCTGGCTCTTTATTATTAAATTTCATATAATTTCAGATCTTTGTATAACTTTTCTCCTGATTAACTTAGAAAGTGAGCTGTTATTGTTACAGGTTAGTTTTCTAAACTACAAAAAAGTAACTGTTAGGGATGATGCTCAAATCTGAAAAATTGGACTGATATTGATATCTGATAGTAATACTGGTGTTATGCCAGATTTACCAATATTTGATTTTATCAATATTTTTATCCAATTACTTGATTAATTGTAAGAATAATCGATAGATTACTTGATTACTAAAATATTTGTTTACAGCCCTACTGAGTAGACTATGTAAAACCTAAATGATTTGAGTTTATTTTCGGAGACCAAACTTGATGAAGCCACCCTGCTGGTCGACTTTCCTATAATATATACTCTTTATAATTACTTAGCAATATGCTTTTGGTTGGTGTATTTTGTTTATTTTTAGTTTGTTTTATACATTTCTTATTATTTCAGTTTTTCTTATTTTACTTTCTATTTTTTTCTCCCACAGTCAAAATCTTTCTCAGGGAAGTGGAGTTGTATCTTTGCTTTGTTTATCATAAGATAATGGTACTTATTTGTCCTCCTTATCTCAAATATATTGAAGTTGGCTTTGTGATGTTGAGGCCATGTTATGTAAAATTTGCTTCGGAAAGAGAAACAAATTACCTAATGCACGGCAAAAGCAATGATACCTTTTGAGTTTCCTGGCAAGGGTTCACTGAGTACAGAGCAACATAAGACTTTAGGAACTAAAATTGACAAGACAGAAAAGACTGATAGGCTCTGTCACAGTGGTCAGACGAATAGACTATCAGGAAGTTGAAAAAAGAGACCCACTCAGACCAAAATTTGACTAAAAAAGTTGCAGAACTCAGTAAATCAAAAGAAATAAGCAGAAACCTGAGGAAATATGTTTTCAATGGACCAGTAAGTCAAGAGCGACACATTTAGAAGACACATGTGTGTACTTTATTAGGATTGTCGCAAGTAACCCCACATGAGTCTGGGGATAGTTCAAAAGAATTAGCATCACATTCCCCCCATATGCAACTGAAAGAGATAGCAGTGTTTATTATTAAACTAGGGTGCTGTGGTGGTGCCACATAATTGTGAATACTGGTTTTGTTCAAACGGAAAACAAATAATGTGGCTCTGACTTAAAGCTGAAGTATGTAACATTTATAAAAACAATAGAATTTTTATTTGTTACAATTATTATGGTTGATATGGCAGCGCACAGAGTTCCAGGAACTCTTTTTTGAGCTCCTGGGATAAAGCCTTATTTTAATATCTATTAGGCTGATTTAGGCATTAGTTCAGTGCTACATTCACGGCTGTAGTACAACTCAACTGAAGTGATGGCTGGTTCTCATATGACTTAAAGTTTCCCCGGTAGATCACAGGAGGTGCTCATGGTGACCTTGAAGGAGGACTTACACTGGGGCTTATATTGTTCACAAGGGAGTTCACAAGAAGGGCTTGACGTTAACACTGAGGCAAAGAGTGAGTGACAACCAGCTCCTTATATCCAGGATGTAATAAGGCTTGAGGAGTTGCAGGTGTACAGCCACCTGTAGGGAATCAGCCTTCAATCCTGCAACTGGTTCACTTTGTCATCCTCTGGTGGCTACCTACTTGGAGAGTTAGGAGAGCCATAGAGAGAACACAACACCCCAGTTCCTTGACAGGCTATGCTAAACACAGTTGTGTTGCCATGGCAACTGTCAACAATGCCATAATATGTTTCAGGATCCAACATCAAAAACATTCAAAAACTTCCCACACAAAGAACAGAACCTTCAGTCTGTTAAAATGTTATGTTTTTAAACTTGATGTTTATTTTGCAACTAATATTAATATGTGTTTGCTGTGGCAGATTAGCTACTGCTGCTTTTAGCTAATCTAACGCAAAGGTTGTTTATTAGCCAATTTAAACACCTGCTCTGTCAGAGTTGGTGTGTTGGTTGTCTTTTTTTTTTATTTTGTAGCTGAACCAAAGTACACCAAACTTCACATCACGTCTACATGGTAAGGTTGTCAAAGTCAAGCAAAAATAACCCTAATCTGTGAAATCGGTGCACCTACTAGTTTAAGGTTGAAGTTATAATACTAATGGCTGCATCAACACAGGAATAGCATGATCTTGAACTAGCTGTCAGAAATTCTAATTTCTCCAAGTGCCCACCTGCTGGACAACAACACACCATCCCCCACAGTAATTAAAGTGAAGAACAAAAACTTTCCCAGTAAATCATTGGAAACCTGATACCCTGTGGATTCCTCTGGAAACAAAGTGATAAGCTGTCACTGATAAAAACTGAAGTTGTTATTTTTTGTTGTCTTATGTTTATCTATTGCTTTCTCTTTCTTCACCTTCCAAATTAATTTCTGTTTTGTGTATCTCTCTCTGGCACCACTGAGCAGCTATACTGCAAAACTTGACATTGATGCTTTAACTTGACTATAATTACACTGTTGCAGAGATTATGATGTGTTGATCTTCAATCAGGCTTCCCTGATTTTAGGAAGTCATGTGTGTTAAGAACATCAGCACCAATAAAAGCATCTCAACAAAGATTACCGGTAAGTGGAATCTGGGAGAGGGGCCCAGTTTATAATTGGCCGGCTTAAAAGCAATCGGTGACAATTGTAATTTGCTGAAATGTATTTATGAACAAACAAAGCTCAAACATAAAGATTACACTCACAGCATCAGATTGTAGCTATAGTATGGTATGGGGGAATTTTAGTTCTACAAGTCAACACACATTTTTAGTCTGAATGCAGCATTTCATGTCTTATGTTCTCAAACTTTTAGTACTTGTGCTTACATTTTTAGACTGAAAACAGGCCTTTTTGGAAAGGCAAAGGCTTACTTGTGATTTGCAAAAGAATGACTTGGTCTTACCTCTACTCACATCTGATTTGTACAGAGGAAGAACACAAAAGGCTCTATACTTTATCAATAACATCTGTTTTCTGTTTGGTCAGTATGATTTGCCACATACAAATCGTTTTAGAGTCAGAGACTGCACTCACTCTGACAGTCAGAGAGTGATTTCTACCTAATCAGAGGATTTGTAAAATCAAAGCATCCTTCTTCCTTCTGTGTAGATATAGTGAAGATCTGCAGGGAGCTTACATGAGTCACCAAGTCCCCATGTTCTGCCTACAGTCTGCCATAAAAACTCTCACAAACAAAACTTACTCGCAAAGGATGACTCCATCCTTCAAACCTTTCTGGAAGTTTTCTCCTATAGCCATCCCTGTTACATCCTCGATCCAGAAGCGCAGCTCCTCCTCCTTCTGGTGGTCATATTTTTGAGCAATCTAAAAAAATGAAAATATTTTCAAAACTTCTGCAAGACTTTTTTTTTAGCAAAATGAAGATGGCTTGTGAAAGGTATTGCTAATGTAGTCTTCAAGAAACCCATTGGTGATTCCAGTTAAACCAATCATTTCTCTCATTTGTGAGAGAACTGGGAGATATGACAAAATATATCAGGTTTTTCTTTGACAGTTAAATTCTCATCACAATTTTATCATGATTTTTCTTCATTAATGAAAAAAGAAACATAATCCACAAAAATTTTGTACAAAAGCACTTTCTGCCACAATTGACATTTACAAAGTATGTTCCCATTTTTAAGACTTTAAGTACTCTGTATCTCAATCTGTTATGTCTAACTTAACACTATTTATGATCTGTTCAAAACTAATCGGGGTTGCATTAGTGCTTAATTTGAACTCCCTTAAAGGGAACTCTATTGTTTTGAAAGGATGAATTCTGGCAACTGTTTGCTTGGATCTAGAAAGTCTCAAGCCTAAAAATAATAAAGTTATGAAGAGATTTGACCGACTTGAACCAACAAAATCTATACTGGACATGTAATCGCCAAATAATAACATAAAGCATACACTTTTAAACATACTAGCCACTTATGAACTGTTTAATATGATGTAAGATGATATAGATTTGGCCCTTTATGTAAGCATTTCCGCTTCTACCCTTTAAAACTCCCCCCGTGAAACTCAAGAGTCCAGGGTACTTTTAATAGAAACACAAAAATATGATTATAATATATAACAGTTTTAAAGTTACAAGTCATAAATACAATTTTCATAAATTACAAAGGAAAGAGAAATGTGGGTAATCATATCACATAGTGCATCACATATTAGAATGGTACCAGCTTATCAAAATAACACCAATCAAAATGCGGAAAAGTTTTTTTTTTTCTAATTATTTATTTTACAAAAAGGCTTCTTATTGTACAATTAAACAATGGAGAATTGAAGCACAAGGCAGGGCTAATGGAGATACTGGAGCAAGTGCAAGAGGTCTGGGTGAGTGCCAAGCTAAGTTTGTTGTACAGGGCATGAGCTCACCACCAGTCTGTATACTTTGTCCTTAAAGTTATAGTGGTATTTGTTGTCCAATAGAGCACAGTGTAGAAGCAGAGAGGAAGAAGAGGAGACACATCTGGCCGCAGTAATGGCTAGGCTAAATAAGAAGTAATCCTGCACTTTATACACTTACAAATGACTCATAAAACATTTTAAAGCAGAATTTGATTTAGTATTTTGATATTTGATTCAACACCTCACAAATGTGCATAACAATGCATAAATGTGTACCTCCACATTCACATATGTGTAAACAGTTTGTCAAATTTATACGCTTCAAACTGCACAAGTAGTACTACTTGTGCAGTTTGATACGCATAGCAATCTGAAAATATGCAGGCCACCAGGCCTTACTTGTGATCCCAGTTAGCTGGTGCGTTAGTGGATCAGTGGCTCAGCTCATGGAGAAACTTTCACGTTTGCCTTGTAGTAACAGTAGCTGGTTTATTTTTATTTTATTTTATTTTTTGCAGCAACACGATCAAATGCTTTCTCTACTTAATGCCAGGCAGAATTGCTGCACGGCCACATGTATATCAGAAAAATTTGCTAAATTTTCCAGATGTAAACAATAACATGCAAGGGGTCCATAACAAAGAAAAGCTGAACTAATGACAGTTTTAACGGCACAGACCTGCCCACTTTGGTGTGTTTTGGAGCAAGATATTGGGATGGTGACCTCTTGATGACCTAAAAAAATTCATTTTTAATGTCTCATACACTAAACAGCACAAATGAAAATTTTAACGGCACAAACCTTAACAAACGGACCACTAACTACAAAAACAAAAACGCAGTGGGTGTCCCAACCACCGGGCTTAGCAAGTTTTCTGGGGGAAACCCTGTTTAATCATATAAAGAAATAGCTCAGCACCCCCTGCAGCATGACAGGAAACTCCAAACTGGGACCAAAAACAAAGTAAAATAATGATTCAGCTATTACAGAATTGAGTACTGAAGGAACTACAAAAGAATCCTGAGTTTTGGAAGGAGAAATGATTTTGAGGCATTAAGAGCCCCTACACTGACTGTGGGACAACTGGATGTCCACTAACCCCAAAGCAGCCAAAGATAATTCTCCTCTTCACATCTAGAAAGAGTATTATCAGACAACGTAGAGGCTGATAATATAATTTCTTCAGTCTTCTAGTGACATGAGCCAGAAATATGCAGATTTAAATTTAGTACTTGTGTGTTGATCTTTACATGTGCCAGCTGGCTGCTAACAATGACATTTTTCTTTGAAATATTTGCATAACTATCATGAGCCAAAGTATGCTGTCAGAACACCATAACTGAAGCCCGTCTCCTCTTTTCTCAGAGTAATTTGTAACTCACATACACCCAAAAAAAATATGTGCTACATACTGAAAAATCCCTTTCACTGTGTAATAAAGGGATTAGCAGCTCACTAAACGGGGACTGGATTATTCTGCTAGACACCTGCAGTGGAGTTAGTTCCTATGCTGTTTATAATTTTTGAATAGGAAACATTCTAGTAAACAGAGGAACTGTCTCAATGCAGACACTAGTGGGAAGTTGAACTTCCAGTGATCTAAATGCTTTTTCTGCACTGAGTCCTTTCGTTGAGGCTCTAAATGATGATCTCACACAGTTTTATTTGCCTTTTAATTCATTAAATGCTGAAGAAGCTTCAATACTACTGGCCCACAGGGCTCTAAACTCAAGACCTCAGGAGTTATTACGCAGGCTCAGGCCCGGCAGCATGGGCAGGCAGTCTGCCATGCCCCCCGCACCCCCACCCCAGGACTGTAGACCGTCTTTTTTTTTTTTTTACCTCAGTGGCCAGCTTTCTATTATCCATATCCTGATTTGACACAGTTGGGGATCCTGCACTTCCCATATTTGTGCTCATTGTCCCACACACTTTTTTCAGCCTTTACAACAGCTTAATCTACTGTTAATATGTCACAAAATATTTTTCCGAGGCACTTTTTAACATAAGCCCTAAAGATGCTTGCATTGTTTTACACCTGTGTGGCAGCAACAGAGACCTGCTGCTGCTGTGCAGCGTGTCTCTGTTAGACTCATAGCAGCATTCCAGCAAAAGGAAAAGAACTTTGTACAGTCCCTCCCCAACCCCAAACTAACAGAGCGAGTTGAGTAGTTCTGTGGATGCATATAATGTTAGCTAGTCAAGGCCAATTTATCATTTTAAGCTTGTTAACAAGTATAGGCTACTGATTTTGTTATCTATGTTACAAAGGGGGTAGTACTGGTTACATTTACTTGAGTAAACTTTTGGGAAAACAAGTACTGTATTTTCCGGATTATAAATCGCAGTTTTTTTTCATAATTTGGCCAGGGGTGCGACTTATACTCTGGAGTGACTTATGTGTGAAATTATTAACACATTATTATATCATATCACACGTTATTTTCACACTAAACCGCAAGAGGGCGCTCTAGGCCTGTGTTGATAATGTGTGTGGTAGAAGAGCCGCATCTTCTACCTGTGGAGTTAGAGGAGTTGTTTAAAAGCGACACTGAGGACGAAGATTTTATTGTGTTTAGTGATTTGGAGTGACATGGATGGTTTGGTAAACTTGTTAGCATGTTATTTATGCTATAGTTATCTGAATAACTCTTAATATGTTAACATACCAGACACGTTCTCAGTTTATTGTTTATGTGTCATGTAACGTTAGCATACCGTACAGTTATTCAGCCTGTTGTTGCCTCTATTCTATTTTTATTTTAAATTGCCTTTCAAGATGACCTTTCTTTGTGTTGGATTTTATCAAATAAATTTCCTTCAAAAATGCGACTTATACTCCGGTGCGACTTATGAAGCCTAGGCGCAAATTCAAACTGCAAGACCCTTTCTTGCTCCACCTGCATCATCCAACCTGTGCATCCTGCTCATCACCGTCGACCAATCAACCAGCGTCCAAGACACGTCACGTCCAAGTCCCAGCTGATAAGGACCTCTATCCATGGCGTCATCCGCTTTCCAGCAGAGCTCAACCCACCACCATCCCTTCACCACCAGTGCCGCGTCCCTGGGGGATGACGTTCCTATCAGCATCGGGAATGCTCATCCGAGCCTATCGCAAATTTGGCGATAATCGATGTCCTCAGCCGGGGCCTGAGCGCCAAAGATTTAATTCATGCTTGTCAATAAACTTTTCTAATTGTCTTCCTTTTCTCTGTCTGAGTCTCTCCAAATTGAAATATATGTCTTTTACTTCTTTATTATGCATTTTATGGCTGGTGCGACTTGTACTCCGGAGCGACTTATAGTCCAGAAAATACGGTACTTATAAGAGTAGCTTTACTGCACTGTACCCTTTTTCTTTTTCTTGAGTAATATTATATTATTATTACTACTCTTACTTGAGTAGTAAATTGATTTTGCATTTAAAGAAATAGACTTCAGAGACTGGAAAAATTAGATTATTACATTCCTGCAATGTATGAGCTAATGTTTATGCAAGTTTGAGCATAAGTGCTCAACATTTTATACATGTCATCCTTAACATTTATTTTGTATTAATAAATATGGTTATTTTATTTGAACAGTTTGTTTATGTATTTATATTCAAATGAAAGCTAATACTCTGCCCCCCAAATTAAGCAAATGTCCCCCCTGCTAAATTCTTCTGGAGCTGTGGCTGGGTGGGCTACATGGATTTAAAATTTTATTATGATATTTTGTAAAGGGGCTGCACAGTGGCACAGTTGGTAGCACTGTTGCCTTGCAGCAAGAAGGTCCTGGGTTCGATTCCCGGCTCGGGGTCTTTCTGCACGGAGTTTGCATGTTCTCCCTGTGCATCCTCTCCGGGTACTCCGGCTTCCTCCCACAGTCCCAAAATTTGACTGTCCGGTTAATTGGTCTCTCTAAATTCTCCCTAGGTGTGAATGTGTGTGTGCATGGTTGTTTGTCCTGTCTGTTTCTGTGTTGCCCTGCGACAGACTGGCGACCTGTCCAGGGTGTACCCCGCCTCTCGCCCAGAACGTAGCTGGAGATAGGAGATAGCCCCTCTAGGGACAAGGTTGTAAAGAAAATGGATGGATGGATGGATGGATATTTGGTAGTAATATCATGACATCAATAAAAGTCAGGGCTAACCCTAACCCCAGAAGGAAAGCCTGGGTTCCAATACAATAAATGCCCACTTCTAGTCGCAGATAAAAGTACAGAAAAAAATATCACAAGAAAGTAAAATATTTTATCATTTATTTACTCATTTCAAAAAGTGGAACTCATTAGATTTTTTACACATTATGTAAAATATCTTAAGTTTGATTTATTGTAGTTTTGATGATTATGGCTAACAGAGAATGGAAACAAGAAAATCTGAGTCTTAGAAAATTGAAGATCAATAAAAACGTTATTTTCAACAGATACGTCAGACTTTCGAAAACTATTACCGTAATTTCCGAACTATAGAGCACACCTGATTATAAGCCACACCCAGAACATTTTTAAAGGAAAAACCATTTTGTACATACATAAGCAGCACCTGTCTATAAGCCGCATGTGCCTACATAAAGACGGTACACAGAAAGAGTTTTCAAAGTTTTAATAATATACTTTTTATGCTTTTCTTTCCAAACAGTGCCTGTGACGCGGCAGTAACACAGCACTAACAGGGCTGGTTAAAAAAACATACCGGTAAAAGTCACTGAGAGCTGTCTTCATCTTCCTCCTTTGCACTGAGACGTGTTAAGTTACACAAAACTTGAGTCTTCCTCTACACATATATTCCCCCTGTCTCACTCTTACCTTTTCTGCTCGAGTGCCCCTGGCGGCCGTTAGAAAAAATGCATAAATAAGCCGAATCATTGTATAAGCCGCAGGGTTGAAAGCGTGTGACAAAAGTCGCGGCTTATAGTCCGGAAATTACGGTACTTTCTTTGTTCTCAGTACTTGATTGGGACTTCTTTTGCGTGAATTACTACGTCAATGCAGCATAGACAAAATCACCCAGTGGTTCTACTCAGGTGTTCTGGAGGCCCATCTTGCCTCTTTAACAGGGTTAAAGGTCAGGCCAGTTTGCTGGCTAATCAAGCATGGTATACCATTGTCATTGAACCAGTTTGTGGTACCTTTAGCAGTCTGGGCCATATTCATATGAGGTTGCAGTTATCTCTGTTGCTGGTTTACCTTTTGCTACCACACATTTTCCTTCCACTTAACTTTTTATGAAGATGTTTTATTTTATTTTATTTTATTTTTTGCCATGTTTTTATTTTCTGACACATCTCCCTCTATGTTAAATTAATTTACAAAATACTTTTTTAAATGAGTGACCACAATTATTGAACTTTTAATGAAATTCTGCATTTTCATCCAACAGTGCATCTCATCTTCTGAGACAATCTGAAAAGCTGCAAACAGCATTTTCAGAGATGAAATAAGTTTATAGCAGATGTGCGAATGATCTAATCATCTAACTCAGGGGTGTCAAACTAATTTTGGTTTAGGGGCCGCATACAGCTTAATCTGATCTCGAGGGGGCCACATAAGTAAGCTCATTGCTAGATTAAATAGAACTAATAAAAGTGGACTTGCTGATTTTTAAATTAAACAAATTTCACTTTTACAAAATATATTATGAATAACCTGAGTTTTTTAAAAAAGTGTGCAATTTCAACAATACTTTTACTCAGTTAAACATTTATTTAAGTGCATTATGCATAAGAACTGATCACAGTGAT
>CAEGAG010218377.1:0-37265 GCA_903067065.1 Brachyrhaphis terrabensis
AGATAGATAGATAGATAGATAGATAGATAGATAGATAGATAGATAGATAGATAGATAGATAGATAGATAGATAGATATGCTGGCTGTCTATCTCTTGTCAGCTAGCAAAAAATTTCTGACGTCCATGTGACAAAACGTGAAATGTTTATGCAAAGCACAGAAGATGTTTTTATTTCATGGTGTTTTATTTGTTTTTGTTTTGTAGTGATTGATTTTTATTTTCTGGGAAGAATTATCATTTTTAAAATGGGTAAATTTGGCATTGATTATTTTGATCAATGCCATTTTGATCTCTGTCTGGACAGAGACATGGGAACCTCCTGACCCATGCCTCTATTAGTCAGATAATTCTCTGAGGGATTCAGATGAAGACAAAGGAAGAATTTGACATGACTATTAGACAATTAGGACAAATGAGCAGGTGGTATTCTTTTTTTAATTATTATTATAGCACATTTAATCAAACTCTGCTGCTCTGTGTTGCAGTTCCAGTGTTGGGATAAAACCCTCAGTGGTGCAGCAAACAATGAATTTCCTCTCAGTGTGATTCCTGTGTCGTTTCGGTTTCTTACAGGCTGCTTCAGCGGCTCGCTGACTTCCTCTCAGCTCATGTGGCTTCCTGGCATTCTGCCAGCCTGTTTCACCCCCACCGTAAACCTTCCACTGTCTACAAGACCATTCTGCTGCCTGTCCCGTGTGAGACAGGAAGCTGGGCCCTCCTGGACAGTGACCTCACCACAGGAAGAGAGGAGGGTGTGTGCTCTGTGTGTGTGTGTGGAATAGTAGTTTCTTCTGATAAGCCCTGAAGCATTTTTGCTGCTTCAGCTGCTTCACAAACAGAGAAGAAGAAAAAAAAACTTAGAAAACCATTCTTCCTTTTCTCAGAGCACTTTTTAATGTGTACATGTCCAGCATGGCTTGTTAACACACTAAACTAGAATTGAACACAACACAAATGTAAAAAAAAAATCTAACAAAAAAACACATCCAAAATATTCATTGGAATGTTATAAACAATGAAATAAAAACAATTTCCTCATCATTTCATTCCAGGCAGAGATGAAACTGAAATTCCTTATTTTGCAGAAAATAACAGAAACAAAGAGTCAAACGGCGTGAAGCCAGTCTCTACTGTAGCTGCAACTAGAGGATAGAGGCAGTTTTATTAGGTCGCCTGCCCACCAGTCTTGGGTGTCCTTATGAGGCACGATGATCACTCATCTGTTGCACTCTCAAGGCTCTGAAAGTCATTTGGAAGCCTTCGTTTCTGTTCCATTCCCATGGAGAGTTAGTGGAGTGGCCATTTAAAATGAGTGGTTTCCAAGTGGATGGGCTCACTGAGCAAGCTGAGGGGCATTCTGGGAAAACAGGAGGATCTGGGCAAACCGCAGTGCTCTGGGGCCCAACCAATCTAGACTACAAAAGCTGACTTAAGTGAAAAGTGAGGCAGTATGTTCTTCAGATCCTTTGCTGTCCGTCCGTCTTCAGCGGAGGTGTGACGACAAAGTCAGAGCTGCACGGAGAAACCAGCTGGTGACCAGTCAATGCACTGGACACCAGCGCTACCTGGTCACACCAACAAAAAACGACACTCTTTGGTGTGGAAGTTGCTGCTGACGGAGGAAGAGTCAGAGTTGTTTACCTTCAGTGTCAGTGAAATGTTTAGAAATAAAATTGGAGGAAGAATAAAAGGCAAATGAAGACAATTAAAAGGAAACTTTTGGACTTGTTGAGACGTGTCTGGACTTCATTCAGGCCCCTGCGTAAAGTCGGACTGGCAGGAAAGCTGGACGAACTGAAAATTCAGAAATATTGTTAACATTGAGGCGTCATGTGGCCTCAACATGATGGCCACATCATATTGAGGTCAAGAGTCCAGTCCAGTTCTGGACTGGACTCTTGACCAATGTACTGCATGTCGTCCTTCTTCCTGCTGAGCTTCTAGTGAATAAGAGCCACATAAACCAAAGGAAATGTTGGAAAGCTTTTGGACATTTCAGGGTTTAGAGTTGCTAAGGAACACACAGAAGCTGCTGCTAATGCAATGCTAGCAACAGTAAAGGTGTGTTTTGACAACTAGACGTGGAGCTCTTAAGTATCCAGACCATTTTCATGCCATCAGAGGAGACATCATGGTGAGATGTTGGCTCAACAAGCCCCTTATACTTGGAAGCGGCTGCATATACATGCACCGTTTTTGAAAAACATGGAAGCTGGATATCAGGTACATTTCTCCGATTGGTCCGCCTCTAATTGCTGCCTTCTAAATAACGGTTGAATGCAATCGGAGGCGTCAGGCTTTCTGTGCTGAAAGCTGGGCCGTCGGGGCTGAGCCAGGAACGCTCAGCATGCAGTGTTTACACAGAGACATCCTGAGACACATGAAAGCTCAGCATGTCCGAGTCTTCCCCACGCTGGCATCTGAGAGCCTCGGAGTGTACCGCCTGCTTCCTGGTCAGGGACCTTAAAGAAAGCAACAGAGCTGACAGGTAGAGTGTTTGTTTAAGCAAATTCCGTCACAGCTGATCTGAAAAAAAAGGGCGGACCGGTTTTCCTAAAGGGAAGGAGGGCTGACGCTGGACTGAGGGAGACAATAATGTTTTTGTGCGAGTATGCATCCAAGGCGAAGGAGAGAAAAATGGAAGGAGGGGAGAGAGAGAGAGACAGAGAGAGCAGGCCCTTGTTGTGATGATTCCCCCGGGCCTCTAGGGCCGGGCAGGCAGAGGGGGTGGGAGATTTACTATCAGAAAATAGAGCTCGCTGATGGAGAGTAGGGCTGATTAACTGAACACTTCAACACGCGCATCAATCACCTCTGACAAGAGTTCTTTCAATACTTCTCTCGCGCTTGGTGTCCGGAGACAACGAGCGGGACGGAACGACGAGAAGCTGCTGAAACCGGCAGAGCGCGGCGATCTCTGAGGCGCATCGGCTCGTCCAGCTTCCCGCTGGCCCGCCGCTCTTTAAAGTGGTTGTTTGGAGGTCACAGGAAAGGCAGATTAATGAACTCTATCTGCTACTTAGTGTCTAATGTGGTGAGTGTGCACTTTCTGAGCCTGTCCAGACACTGGGATGTCTGAGCACTCGCAGATGTCCCAGCTGGACCAATGGGAGGGGAGGACAGGAGAGGACGGTGCTTTTAGTGCTGATTAGCTGCGTCCGCCAACCACTCCCTCTGACAACTTACAAATGATGAGGGGGGTGAGAGATGGACATAGGACACTGTTTCTAAGCAACCAGGATTGACTTGCCTTAGATCAATCTCCAGATTCTTGTCAGGCTGAATGACCCGTTAACTCTTGAGGTGTCTCACCAACACAAGCCTTCACCTTAACACTGCAGTGGGCCTCAGGGTCAATGGCCACACTCAAAGCTATTTCTTCCTCTTCAACCTTTGCACATTTTGTTGTGCTGCAACCACAAATGTCTGCAGATTTTACGATAATTTACTGCTATATGATTTAAAACTTAAGTAAATTGTTTGTTTTTTTTGTTGTTGTTGATACACAAACATTTTAGTCCTTAGAGATTCCCACTTGGTGGAGACAAACCTCAGAAGACTTGAAGCTGTAACTGCAGCAAAATGTTGTTCCTTTGTGCATCGACATCAGGAGCATGCCACACTTTCCAGATTTGCTTTGTGGTGGTCTGTCACATCAAATACCAAAAAGACACTGAAGTTTGTGATTGGAGCATGAGAAAATGTGAAAAAGTGCAAACAGTATACGGGAAGTGGCTTTACTTAAGCAGCGAGTGAGAGACTTCTAGAATAAATTTCTTAGTGACTGAGTTTCCAGGACGCTGGTAGAATTTCAGACATATCTGCCTCCATTGGCCCCTCCTTCTTCTTTTTCTCCTCTTCTGTCCAGCCCTCCTTATTCCTGAGATCTACATTTTGTAGCCCCAGGGAGGCAAAGTCAACATCCTTCCCTCCGTCCCCTCCCCCCTCCTTTGTTTCAGCTGTAGGACGGTCAGACACTCCCCAATTTCATCTGAGCAACCTGACAAAGCTCCACCCAGCACTCCTCATGCTCCTTCCTTATAGATAGGCCTTTCTTCCTTTGCGGTCAAGCTTGACCCAACAGCTTGACTCACCTTTAGATGCTAAATCAAAGTAATGATAAGGAACAATTTATTTCAGAGGACCACAACTCAGATTTACAGCTAAACCACAACGTGACAGTGGAGATACTAACACCAAACTGAAAGCTCATTTCACAACCTGAATTAGTCATTTTTTAGTAAGTCAGTTTCCATGTCAAGAAACAAAACAAACTGTAACATATGGAAGGTTTTTTTGGTTAGCAGACCTTCTTTCAAAGTGTGAATAAAGCTTCACTTTATCTAAAAATCTAATTCGACTACAACTGCGCAGAGGCAAAATAAGCAATTCCACACTTACTGACATGTTTAATTTGCCCCACAGGGCTGATCCAATGACTGCTTTACAAAAACTTCATCCTTTGTTCTTGCAAGATGAAAAAGGAGCAAGGAGCTTTCCGATATGAAGGAACTTAAGGGTTTAAGGGAAAGGTCCAGGGGGTTAACGGCATTCTGTGCACACCTGCTGTTTTTCATGAGGAGGATTAGCCTGTGCTCACATGAGCCCACCCTGGTGTGTCCAGATACCCCACTGTTCTGACACCAAGATCGCAGGTCATCATTCTTGATTTGTGCTCGACAGACAGGGAGTGTGTGGAACATTAGCTGGGCCCTGCTACGGTTTAAGGTTAAGGTTCTCTCAGATAATGAATACTCCCCCTCGTGTACAGCACAAAGGAAATTCCTGATTGTTGACAGAGAAGAGGCAGACTGAGGATAAGCCTGACCTGAATGTAAAGGGAACAGGTTCTTCTTTGACTCTGTTTACCCTGTAGGACAGAGAAGTCTTTATATTTGTTCCCATATATGGGAAGAAGCATGGTCCAGCCAGCTGAGCAGCAGCTAAAGCAGGAATGCTAAGCTTTGCTTGATAACACTCAACATTTACTGCAACCTGAATCTTATTTTAAGTCGTGATTTCCAGATTATGAGGGGGGGGGGGGTACCGGCATCAAGATCACGTCAAAACTAAGGATGACAACCACAGCTAAATTAATCGCCCAAAATTAATTTAGCTCCTGTTTACCATTTCCTGCCAGTCGTGACTAAAGTGATCAATCATGTAAGAAAAATCCAAAACCACCCTGGAAAACACCTGTCCTGTAACTGCCTGACTCAGAGGGTTTGAGCAAAGTCTCATGTGAGATACAAAAATTTCCCAGATTTCAGCTGAAACTGTGTTAACCATTTCCAGTTAAACCCAGCAGCATGTCTTTGATACACTACACTGCAGACAAGCATCTAAATGTGACGACAGAATTGATTATCAACCAAGCTTCAAACCCAATGCTCTGTCTACACATGTTTGCTAACCCTTTGTGAGATGACATAAGCAGATGTTACGATATCCTCAAACAGAAAGCCCAGTTGAGATTCAGGGCAAGGAGGAGGGCCTTTAGAGAAGACAACAGCTTTCCTGGTTATGAACTAATAATAACAACATGAAGTCTGACACAGAAGGAACCAAAACAAAACAACATGAAAAGAAAAAATGTGCAAAGTTCTGTCATAAATAGACTACAGTCAATGCATTGTAGAGCACCATGGGCGAAGGGAGGTGGTTAAGGTGGTGTATCAGTGTCTCTAAATGTAAGACATAATTTACGTTCGCTTGTAGTTTTTATCAGTACTGGATCAGCATGGATCTACCGCCACATTTACTAAGAGCTGCAGGAACCACTGAGCACAGATGGATCACCAGAAAGAGGTCTGGGTGAGAGGACGGGAGGTATGTAAAGTTCAGAGCCTCCTCCAGCCAAGGGTCAGACCCAGTCCTGAAGGGAGCGCTTGCAGTGCACCAGCAGCCGTGGCGTCCCTTTGCTCTGCAGCGTGTTGATGATGGCGTAGATCAATCCTAGGATGCACATCACCAGGACCAGAGGGATGGTCACCATCAAAATGTTCATGGTTCGTTCCTCGCTGTCGTCCACCTTCAGCACCACGTCTACCTCATTGGTGTCTTCTTCCCGACCCTCAATGTAATCTTCGTCCTTGTCCTTGTCCGAGCCTTTGCCCTTGTCAGAGTCTGTGCCTTCGCGGTCTGTCCCATCCCGTCCTTTGCCCTTGTCCGCATCACGGCCCGCGTCTGGGTTGAATGGTGGACGGTTTAGATCTGGGAATTTGCGTCCGGAGTCGGTGTCTCTGTCGGGATCCAGGTCCACACTGCAACCCATAAAGTCTCTCAGGATGGACTTGGGATAGCCTGGTTCGCTCTTCATACGCTGATTATCAAACTTCCAGTACTTGGAGCCCTTATAGAAGAAGGTGTATGCTGGAACATGCAAAAACATTAGAATGTGTCACCATAAAAAGCACGACAGTACGACATGTTTATCTTTTCCACTTTCAGCAGAAACACTGGCGATATTAACTAACGGTCGCTCAAGACCGTTGAGCGACAGGTCAACAGTCTTGAGCGACCGTTGACCTTGCCACACAGGCAAATCTGAAACAAAGACTTGCCTCTTTGTTTCCGGAAAGTCTCATTCTGCTACAGGCACTTCCACTCATACACGCAAACACACGCACAGAATAAATCCTCTCATTCTGTCTCAGCTCACCCCCATCATCACTAAGGAAGGCCCCCTTGGGAGAAGAGGGCACTGAAGAGTCCCAGACATCGATTGACTTTGGGTAGCCTCTGTCAGCAGACTGTGACGTCTCATCAAAGCGCCAGTACCTGAACACAATGGCGGAAAAAAGGTTTTGCTTCTGGTTGTCAACTGTCTACACAAGGCCAAACTAGGCTTGATACTCCTGGCATGTTAGTATTTAAACAGCTCATAGTGAACTGAACACCTCTCTAAATCAGCTGAGGTGCATTTAGCTCAAACTGCACATGTTGGCACTAAAAGAAGAGTCAGGACATTAGCACAATGAGGTGGATATGTTGTCTATGCATTATGGATGGTGATGCATTTTATGTAAATGCATCACTGACAGACTGAAGGCTACTATACCTGTCTCCTTGAAAGAAGTATGTGTAGCCGGACGGTTCCCACCAGATTGCGGTGTCTATCCGGTCGTAGGGAATATCTCGACCATAATCAACCAGATCGAGAGGGTAGCCCGGTTCCAGGTTTGCCTCCCTGAAGAGCCAAAATCTGTTTCCTGATGAAGACAAGGGAAGAAAGGAGAAGAAATCGGGTTAGTTTTCTTTCACAGGCAAATGTAACCTACATAACCTCAGGTACTTTGACATATAAGGAAAACTTAAGCGCCGATGCGAGCTCTTTGGCACTGGGACAGGCTCAGAAATACATGTTCTCATCCATGCATTTCTGGTAATTCAAGTCAAGAACAGTCACAGAAACCCAGCCTTTATGCAAGTTTGTACATTATAAAAATGAACAAATGATGTGTTGTTAGATAATCAGAAAACACATCAACAGTGAGTGTGCCATCACTGAGTGAGAAGTTTGGGTTTGGTTAGTAATTATACATGAGGAGCAGCTGGTCTTCTGTCAGACTACAGCTTTATTCTCACTGAAAGAATGATTTTACTGTTTTAACAACATTACGTTTTAAGGCGGAGGTGCTCAGTTCCAGCATTATGTTCTTTTTGATATCTTAAGGTAATCGATTCTAGAACAATTTATTCTTCAAAGATACAAATTTACATTACAATCCATATAAAATGACCCATTCTCATTTATCCAAATTAAGCAACTTTTTTCTGCAGCAGCTCCTCGCGAATGCGTCCGGAAAATACAAATGCAATGTTTTTTAGTCGTCAAAATTAGACGAACAGGAAAAAAAATGAAATCCGTAATGCTACAAGCTAACACTGCAAGTGACACGGACCTTTGAAAGCAACTTAAAAAGGTCAGTATTATCACTTACACAAAGTATCTTGCCTACTCTTTAGACAAATAGCAAAGTAACACTTTTTAATTGTGTATTTTTCTAAAAGAGGGCTGAAATCTCACCTACTTTTTGGTTTGCGCTAATTAGAGAGGTTAAAGGATTGCCTCATTGTGCCTATAAAAAATGTTGCCATGGTATTGAAAATACTATTTAATATTTAGTGTGAAATTTGAGTATTGTTACGTTTCTTTATTTTTGAACATCCCTCTACAACCCTAGTAGGTTTTGTCTTGGCAGGCTGACTAATGCACAAATATACCAGGGAGCTTGTCGTTTTGGCCCTCTGCCATTTTATAACACTTTGAGTACAAGATAGAGCTGTCTGCTATGGGACATTTTGTACCCTCAATGTGTCAATTTCCACCTGTTAGAGGACATTTCAACTGATGCTGCTAAGTCATTGTCGTTGTCTACTGTACAGAAATGTGGTCACTTCCTGTCAGTAGGTTAAGATCTACTAGCAGGAAGTTGCTTAGAGCTTTTTGATCAGGGGAAATAATCTGTCATAGTCTATGAGTGAACTGATTTCTGCTATGAAAGTATGAAAGAATGAAATAGTAGAGTGTGGGTACAAAATGGGGGTAAGAAATTTGGTACCTTTGCTGCAATTACATTGAGGAATTACACAGTTCAGTTGGGCCAGCAAGAGAAAAATGAGTGAGTCTGTAATCCATAAAGTTGAAAAACAATCAGTGCAATTCAGACTGACAGTTGACATTACTGACGATTAATTTTACTGATGACTGATGTACAAATGTTCTCAAATGCAGCAAACTGTCTTCACCACAAGACAGTAGAGTCACCACAAGATGTAGAGCAATAATTGGCATTTACATCATTCTTGGCGCATTTCACATAAACAGAAGCATAAGAGGAAAACTGACTGCAATGACTGCTAAGAAAGGTAACACTGACTGATCGGATGGGCGTTTATTTTTTTCTAGGAATATACGTTCCTTCTTCATATTGAGCTGTGAGGTCTGACTTTCTGCCCAGCGCCTTTTCTCCTTGTCTGGCCCTTCCTTCACTAATGGCTCATAGCCAAGTGTCACGCCGAGAGGCTCGCCAATGACATCATTCTCCTCATTATCAACAGCTGCCCCCAAAGCATGCAGTCCTTCAGAGTGAGGCAGAGCTAAAGGCTAAACGCTTCCTTTTTCATTCAGCAACTTCCACTGAGAGCTATAAAATGCTATCTGCTCTCTGAGACTGACAGTATAAAATAACAGGCAGAACTGAGAAAGATGTATGCAGAATACATTACGTACTGTAGTTCTCTTAGAGGGAAACCAGAAGGTTCATAAGCTTTTCAAAGAAGGTCAGTAAAACGTGTAGTTTAGAGTACGACGGAGAGTAGGACACATTTTTGATAACGACCGCTGTTAAAATTAAATGGATTGTACATTTTCAACAAACCTGAATATTACATTGTGGAAGTTTGTGTTAGTGTACCATTATTACTGTTAGTTAGCTTAGCTTTGGGGTCTACTTTGACTTTGACTCAGGTGTATTGAAGGAGGGATGCATCTAAAAGTTGGGGGTATAAATTAGGTCCAGGACTTAAATGTGTTTATTTTGATTAATTAATTACACAGATTTTAATGCGTTAAAATTTTAATACAACCATCTGGCAAATGCAATTGGAACATTTGACTGCAAAAGTTCCAAGTGGAACCTTTGCACTCCAATGTTTCCGGTAAGCCTGTAAATCTGAAACACAAGCTACATCCGCAATTAACAACAATGGGAGACAAAGCAGCTTCTCTTGACCCACTAGGGGTTCATTTTTTTCTTCAATAAAACAACCAGATGGGACAATGGAAAAGACTATTGTTGTGTTTAAGTTGTGCTAACTGCAGTTAGGCTATCAGTGAAGATATTCATGCATAAAATAGCATCTCAATGCTAAACATGTAGCAGCAGCATGTTTAGCATTGAACTTCTTTTTCAAAGAGGTTCAATGAATAACCAGGGATTCCTGAAACACTGGAAATCTGAATAAGTAGAATAACACTTTGGACCAATCTGATGGTTAGAGAACCTGCATAACAGATTCAAAACATAGACATATGTTGAGCTCATATGTCTATTTATTCAATAATTTTGCAGCAAAAAGGGTTTTCGAATTGAAGATTTTGCTTATTTTGTAGACATATTGTTTTAGACTAAAATCTGATTAATTAATTAACTCAATTAAACATCTACATCAGGCCCCACCACTATTTAAAACTTTTATTTGAAGTGTTGCTACAAAAAGTTGTCTTGTTTGTAAAATCTGATTTAAGCATCGGAGATCAGAGATCCGCTCATCTCCACTCATCAGGCTTTTCCCATATGATCCCAGTTTGGGGTCTAATTGGTTGATTCCAGTTTTATCCAACTACTTTCCTCCTACAAACAACTGTAAGGACCTAACAAGAAGAATGTGCTGAAAGGTCTTTGTTTAGGTGTGATACTTTTGAATCCAGAAAATGAAGGGATTACAAGATTTTTCCCATTTATGCACCAAAGCATAAGAGCATGCTGTTGATCGTAGACAGAAAAGTGGTGGAAGTTCTTAGTTTTGATGGATTTTCTGATCACCATCATCAGTGAAAATGTGCCGATCTTGATCTCTGACCAGTTTGTTGCTGTATCTCCACTTTTTATCGCATAAAAACATATTACTCCAGGCAATAGCTGGTTATTTCCTGTTATTTTAAGCACGAAGAAAAATAATACATAATAGCAATGGCTGCAGTAAAGTACCTGTATGAATTAGAGCACGAGAGCATGAGAGCCCTGGGCAGCATGCTTCATTGTGTCTTTGCAAACTTTCTGCTTACCTTTAAAGAAGACAAACCGGCCATCATGCCTCTCGTAAGCCGCATCGATGTCACCGGGCAGACCCCTCCAGAAGTGACCAATGGGCATGGGGTAGTTATCCAGGACCCTGTTCCTGCGCACCCTCCAGAACCACCGACCCTGCAGGGTTCAACATCGCGGGTGTGAGTCCTGGCATTACTTAGAACATGCTAGAAAAAGCAGCTTCTGTTTGTCTTCACACCCTTAAAACACATCAAGCCCAATGAAACTACAAATTAATAATATAATAAAACCTGACAACACGCTGTATTAAAAGGGTGCAAATAGATCCTGACCAGTAATTTGCACTGGTCACCAAGCTCTTATAGCACTGAGGTCACACACACAGCAGTGTGTTAAAACTCTGTGGTTGTTATGCCAATTAAACTGAGCTCTAAAGGATAACGAGAGCAGAACGGACAATAAAACAGCAACAGCAGAAAACTGACAAGCTAATAACAGTTTGATGGTTTCATCACAGCCCATTACTCCCCTCTCCACTTGTCACTCTGCTGCTACATCGCATTTTTCATAAAGTGCTTTGTAATTTTCACTGTCAGGTTAACAGCACAAAACAATTAAAATCACCACTATCCCATTTTACACAATCATTTGTTAAAACTTTGGCTTATAGGCAGTAAGATCTCAGATAAGCGCTACTGATTCCAGTAGACCTACTTCCACCAGAAGACTGTCTGATCATTTCTAAGTGGTGAGTCGGTGGGAGAACCTTCTTGATCTGTAAAACAGTAAAACACTCGGCGCTTGCTTCTTTCTGGCAAGCACACCTGGTTTCGTCCTTCATGCAGGACACAGGAGGATGGATTCATCTGTTTACCAAAGATTGATTAAGATCCATCTTGAATGTCTGCCAGACTTTTAACGAATAACCAACAAATGTAATTAACAAACAAAAAAAAACAGCTGAAGAACAAATTAAGGATTGGCTACAAAATTATTAAAGAACTGATTTTCCCTATAACTGAAGTAATTATGATTATTCAAAAGAAGTCAAACTCAGTAATATTTCTTAGATTTTTGTTTTATGTATGGAAAGGGGCAGGACTTCTCTTTATTAGTTATTTTAATGTGCCTCAGATCACATTCAACACTGGATGGAATCCAGGAAACGGGAGTTAGCTGGCTAAGATGAAACCCTGAAGCGCAGACATAACTCTCTGACCGTATGCAGCACACGTCCAGGCAGCCAGATGTCAGGTCATTGTGTCAGCTGCTCTGCATCAAACACACCTACTCTCTCAGATAAGAGATGCTCACAGACTGATCTGTGTGTGTCAGGAGGAGCAGGGACCCACTCCGGAAGAGACCTCTAAAAATCTACGTTTCTTATGCAACTCTTGTCAAGAGACGACTCTTTCCTCGCTTTATGTTTTGGTACATTTGCATTTCGGCGGTTTCCTGGGATCCAGTGGAATTGCTCTTGGATAATGTTGAGACACTGATGCAGCTACTGCAGCACCTCCTCTGAAACACCATTACTCATGTTGTGCTGCTGCTCTCAGACTATCACCAAATAAGTCCTGGACACACCAAAACACAGCTTAGTGTTGCTGAAATGTCCGTAAACTCTAGCCCTGAAACGAATCCCGCAGACTTCTTGCATCAGTGACCGGTAAGTTGCTGAAGCACAGCTGATTCATAATGACAAACTGCCACAAGACTGGAGTGCATAGTATCGAAAAAAATGTCTTTTGAGAAATATGAAAATCTAGCTGGGAGCAGAAACAGTCAACAGCAGAAGGATGGCATTGTAAGTGAGCAGTCAGACAAAGCTAGGAGCTTAGATAATAGCTTGCTCATGTCTAATGCCTTTTAAATGTTTTGTATGGGTCCAGAGGCTCCTAAAGCAAACACCTGAACACCCCCAACTCTTCCAGCAGGGCCTGTAAACATAAAAGAGCGCCGGCCTGTTAGTTTACAATCCACAAAGCCCTGATTGAAAGCAGACCTGTTCTTGGCCGCGCCACACGTCCTTTCTCTTAAAGGACTCAATTTCTGAGCTCTGATTTTTCTACGAGGACTGAAACCTCACGTCCGGTCGGGTGTTGAACCTGAACCTAAAGCTTCGTCGAAGAATTTACCTTAAAAACGAACATCTCTCCACGCAGCATGGCAACGGTGTCGAAGTTCCCCTCGCAGATATTGGGCCCGTAGTGGTCGGGTCTGTCAGTGGTCCTGGGTGGTCCCCGGGGGGGATTCTGGGGTGGTCTGGGTTCTGGGCGGCGAGCCGGCACAGTGGGCAGTGCCTGAGTGGGAACGCCGTCGGGTTGACCTTTAGAGAGTCACAGAGAGCGGTCAGCATGATGATCAGTATGTTCTCCTGTTTGTTCTCCTTAACTTGCTGAAACTGATCCAAAGCAGAACACTTAACAACTTTTACCTATATGCCATACCAGAAATGGGAAATAAAGCTGAAAGCTCTCCTTTTATCCACCACAAATCTGGAACAAACTTCCAGAAAACTGGAAAACAGCCAAAACACCGAGTTCCTTTAAATCTAGACTAAAACCCCAACTATTTAGAATTGCTTTTGAACAATAATAATTGGACCATATCTGATGTGTATTGATGATCTTAATGATGGCACTCCTCAAAATGTAATTATTGTTGCTAGTTTCTCAATTAGTGACTGTATGATGCTTATATGACTTCTTATTTTTGTGTTTTTATGATGGAATGCTCTTTGAACTGCCTTGTTGCTGAAAGGTGCTATACCAATAAACTTGACTGACTGATTGATTGATCATGTCTATTACAATATGTTGCTATTGATATACTGTCCACCCTGAGGAAATGACTAATTTAATTCAATATAAATTACACAGCATATAAATTAACCTTTTGCTTACTAAATGTATTTATTTTTTGGAAATCCATCATAGTAATCATTATGAACAATCAATTTGTGAATAAACATGTTTATACTTTAAGGAAAAAAATGACAAAAAGTTGAAGACTAAAGCTTCTCCTTTAAACATGACTAATTTATTCCTGTTGCTTGTGAAGATGTAAAAAGAGAAGTTAAGATGAGTCATACTCAATCGTACTAAAAGCTGAAACAGTGCCTCACTAGAGCGTCCAAACACCTTCTTCAACTTGTTCACAGTGTGACGCAATAGTAACATGATGCTGTGGGAAAGCTGGTCAAACCTCATCAGAACATGGCTGGAGACAGAATGCACACAAATGACTGGAGGTTGTAAAACAAAGGAGACTAAAGGAGACTTGTGACTTCCGAACTGACGCATGGTCACAAGGTTTCTGAACATTCATGTTCACAGACATGTTTCATACACTGCAGTATATATCCCTAACCCTGACCCAACAATGTCCCAATTTCCATCCAGTAGTTTTTAGCCGTTTGAAAATCTTATTATTATACTAGTTATGTAGTGAAGAATCCTACAAATGTACATAATTCCTCACCGCGTCACACAAACACTCATAAATATTCGTGTCTCCTGCGGATCCATGAACCGGATAGTGGAAGACAAATATCAACATCGCCGACTCTGGATTTGTTTCGGGACTCTTTGCACAGAGCTCTGTGGAATTGTTTCCATGCGGGTCTGATGTGGAGAACGGGAGGCGGTTGCCTTGATTTCTGCACTTTGGATGAAGTATGGGGGAACCTTAAGGTTGAGCAATTAGTTGCAGCGGTTTCGGTCAAAGAATGTCATATGTTGGAGTTGCTTAACCAAAGTCTAGACATATCAAACTGAGAATTTGCAGCAAGACTTTGCAAACTGATTTTCTCAGACACTTCATCCAATCCGACTCATTTTTGCTTCATACAGTATCACCATAAAACACCTGCAGTTGTATTTGTAGCAAAAGACGATTCAGAGGGCAGGGTGAAAACACTCACCACACTTTAGATTTTTTATTTCTAAAAGCATTTTCATAATAATGCTTCATTATGTTTCCCCTTCATACTGTAGATTGGTTTGTTATATAAATTCTCTTAGCTTGTGGTTCAACAAAATGTATAAAAGTTTAAGAGGGATCTATGTTTTTCTACTTTTCTTAAACAACTAACCCAACCAAAAGTACATAAATCCTTATTTCCAATACTTTTGTAAGGGAACTTGTATGAGTTTAAACAAGAATGAACTGAATAGTGGAGTGGAAGGGTCAAAAGGTTACCGTAGATCTGCTGTATGCCTTGTCGGTCGTCGTCCGGAAGCTGGAAGTTATCCGTCTCCATCCACTGGTAGAAGGGAGCCATGATGGCCAAGGGGTTACTGGAGTGCTCCAAGCCCAGAGCGTGGCCCAGCTCATGGACCGCCACCAGGAACAGGTCATTACCTGGATCAACACAGAACACGTCAGCAGACAGACTGTAACCAGGAGCTAACCACTGAGCTGAGGATGTCTAAAAGAAACCTCAGATATTCTTTGGCTTCAAAAAAAAAAACAAAAAAAAAAACTTTATTACTTTATTGATTCCAAGAGGAAATTAAATCAAGACTTACTTTTATTGTGCAGTTTTTGGGACAGAAAGAGGGAAATCGCTATGTGTCACGTATAAGACAGATTGTCCCTTACTTTCTCCTCTCAGTGATCAAACAGACACAGCTATGCTAATGACAGCTGATATGAATCAGCACACATTCCTGTCCATTAAACAGGTCAAGGAAGTAATGACCCCATGCACACTGCAAAAACACAGAATCTAATTATTCTTGGTCTAGCTGCTAGTATAAATATCTCTTGAAATACAACACAACTGACTTACAGATAACATTTCAGCAAGTTACAGGAGCGTGTTTTAAGTCCATAATTCCTTAATATTCATTTTAAAAAGTATTGCTTCCATAGGTAGAATATTTCACTTAAAACATGGGAAAAATGTCTTTTTATAAGTGAAATAATCTGCTGGTGAAATTAGTACTTTTTTTTATCAATAATAAGGAATTATTGGCTTAAAACAAGCTTCATATTGTGCTGAAAAGTTACTCTTAATTTAGTTTTGTCTTATTTCCAGAGTACTAAGATATTTGCAGCAGGAACTAGATTAAAAATGCTTGGTAATATTTTGTGGTTTTGCAGTGAGGCATTGTGCACGTTGTACATCTCAGGTCAGAAGACGTCAGAAAGAGAAGGAGAGAGAAAGAGAGAGGGAGAGAGTTTCGTAAAGGTAAACAACACATTTATCTCCAACATGTTCCTGTAGGTTCATATCTAAAGGGAAGCCAAAACAACGGAGGGTATTTCCTCTAACTCTATGCTTCTTTGTTCTTCACCCGGTGCCATGAACCCCAATGAACTTTGAACTTGCTAAGTGTTATGTCTGACCCATAATGAGCTGCACTTATTGGTCATACAGGCGTGAGTAACATCATGTTTTAAAGAAAATGACAGTGACTTCACTGCTGTGCATGCACCAGAGAATAAAACAACGATCTGGTTTATCTGTTTATTTCCTCTCAGAAACACCCACAGGGACACGGAGTTGCCCCCCGCCCCCTACCCTTCTCCCCCACCATCTTGTGTACTTTCCGAGTCACATGCAAGTCCTCATGGAATGCTGAGATACAGCAAACACTACAGGGAGGAGAACAGCAACGGACAGGATAAAGTGCAGGAGATAGCCGAACGAGGAGAGAGTGAGCTCTGGGTAGAGATAAAGAGGCCTTTGTGAGGTAACCGTGGCGACCCTTCAGCTGGACGCAGAAAGGAACAGGAAACCTCAAATGTCTCAGTGCAGCTAGATGTTAGGCCAGTGAAGCTAAATCAGTTATACAAGTTCACCACTTCAATCTGTTCGCTTGTGTTGTTGTACATGTAAAAAAAGTATTCACTCCCTTACATTTTCTTCTCTTCTGTTTTTTTTTTCTATCAAACTGAACGGTTTCAGACCATAATATCATGAAATGATAAGATTAATTTATTAAGGTATGATTACTGTAGAACCATTAACATACCTTAACAGAACTGTTATTTAAATCAATTTATTTATTCAAATAACAGAAATAAGGTATATTTCTGTTAAATATACCTTAACAGGTGTATATATATATATATATATATAAAATATGATCTAAAAGACTCTTTACCTCCTAATTTAACGTCTTGAAATTGGGCCTCTGTCTCTTTAAAAACTCCTGCTCTTTCTAAAGCTCCGCATTCAAGAAGTCATCATAACATGGCTCCTCTATTAACCCTTTATCAACATTTTTACCAAGGCTGCATTGAAGTAGCTCATATAATGAGCTCAGCAGATGTGCAGTACCACCAAGTGTTTGCTAATTGCTGCTGGCTAGTCCGAAGGAGCTGAATGAGGAAGTAACGGTGGAGGGCTGCTCTGTGAGGAAGAAGCTTGGAAACTGCAGCACTGAGGAGGAGCTACATCTTGAAGGCAGTGCTAGGTCTCACCAGGCGTCTAGCACAGCTGAATGGTTGCCATGGAGATTAAAGGATTTCTTAAACATGCGTGGAAGAGACAAGGTAACACTCCAGGTCTGTTTTTGATAATTTAATAACATTATAACATGATGTATAGCTCAAAGGAGTAAACTTTGCACAATACTGCCCCTTTATGTAATTAATTTTTAAAAGTCAAGTATTTATAAAAGTTAAGGACAAATAAAAAAAAAATCAAAAAAAAAAAAAAGTGAAATAAAGGTGAAATTAGCTTTGCTAAATGCAAAATACACAGTCCATAATATTGGAAAACGTTTCTCATCATAACGAGGAACTGGTTCATTTGTACATGTCGTTACGACCAGAAATTGCTCCTGAATTTATTTCTAGTAACTGGAAGCAAACGGTGTCCATCAGAACATGTCTGCACATTGCATGCAAAATATTGCATTGTGAAAGAAAATTTCTCGTTTTGAGCCAAAGGCCTGTTGTCATTTACTGTGACAGCCACAGAAAGTTAAAGACCGCCAATGACAAAGATCAGTGTCTGATATTTTCTAGGAAAATCCTGCAGTATCACTGCTGCTCCAACCAAGTTAATTCTTGTCCTCTTTCGCTCACTTCCGCTGCCATCTCCTTTCCCACTGCCTCCTCCTCGCCCTCTTCTCACTGTCTGACTCTAATAATAAGTGCATTAGCATCCAGAGCCTGCCTTCTATGGGTGGACCCGAGTGTCAGCGGGATCTGTCTGAATGATAGTAACGTAGCAGCGAGGCAAAAAGCCTGGCATCTTCTATTGTGCACTCTGACATGTTCAAGTCCTGTAGGAATTTTGAAGCAGTGCAAGTGCTGCTTCAAAATTCCTACATGAATTTGATCAAAAGCAAATCCAAACTGCTCAAATTAGTGGCAAAAACATGCAAAATATGTGCGGCCAGAACACATCTGCTGTAGCTAAAATTTGTTGTAAAAGTTTACAGCTAATGTTCCTCCTTAATCCCATTTCTGAAAGCAATGTGTGTGTTCTGTGTGTCTGAGTTACCACTGAGCAAATGGAAGACAAATTTCATCACAACTTAACAGCAAAGCTAAGGTGGAGGGATTGGTGACATTAGAAACCTTCCAATGAGGTTAAATGTTGTTTTTCATCTTTCTTTGAGATGTTTTCTTAAAACTTTATGAATAGAGAGTAAATCAAACTCCATTTGTGAGGTAACTGAGACGGCCATTCAAAAAGAAAAAGACACGATATGCGGTCACTTATACTTATAAGTATAAGACTTACAAGTGACTTATGCGGTCACTTATGTCACCGCATAAGTGACACTTATGTCACTTATGCGGTGACACTTATCGTGACACCGCATAAGTGTTACGATATGCAGTGTGGGGTGGGGAGGCAGATGCTGAGGACCCAAGTTGAAATGAAGAAATGAAGATTTTAATGATGAATTCCAGAAATATAAAGTCCAATTATCCAGGCAGCACAGAGAGAGAGCGGAAGGCTAAGGCTCCTCAACTGGAAAACACGATGGACAAAAACAAACAAGACCATCCGACTAGACGTAAGACCAGACAGTTTTGACAAGGATCCGACAAAGACACAGAAACACAGGTGACATTAAGTACACAGAGGATAATCAGGGAACGAGACACACCTGGGAACAATCAAAGGGAAGACAGGACAACACAGAGACTCAAAAGACAGAAACCTAAAATAAACACACAGAAAAACTGAAAATCACCACAGGAAGTGAAGCAAATGAAGCTTTTCCTGACCCCGATGAGGTGTTTATCAATGGTGTTTTATTTTAACTCAGTTTGCCTTAGAGAATTGTATTTGTCAAAAAAAAAAACGGGTTCCCAGAGTTGAAAAGGCCGAAGCGACACCTTGACAACCAAATCCGACTTTCCAAGCCTGCTGCTCGTTTTGCCAATACTGTTCCTGCTGTACAAAAGCAGTGAGCTGTGTGAGGTCTGCGTGGGATTTTTGGATGAAAAGGAAGAGTTGTTTGGTTCAAACCAGGAGGGCTGATCAGTCACACTGTGCATCACAAGGTTCACACCTCTAATCTTTGATTTAATAACACCATTATTCACTTTTCAAAACACTTTGAGAGCTCACTCTGTGGCCAGGAGTCTTCAACAGGGAACAAACTGAGGTTCACCCTCTGCTGTTTAAACCTTAAGTTTCATTTTTCTTAACTCTGTAGGAGATAAGTGTTTGAGGAAACTATGTTAATTTTGTATAACACTCGATATGATCTAAATTACTGCAGGACCCAAAAAGGAAAAATAAGCTACAGTCATATTCAATAAATAAGAACATACGACACGATGAGTCTCGTTTGTCAGGTTAAAAGTACCTTTTGAAAATTACAACAGGTATTAAATATATTTTTTATGAACCCCACATTTCTGTTTTTATTGGTCTGATGTTATAGTCTGCTTTTAAATATCATGTTTTTATCGGTAACAAGTGGAAAATCATCATAATTCACAGAAGTAAAGGTTTTCAAATATCTATTTGTTTCTAGTTAATTTATATAATGTGTTTCACTCTGTGATAAAGTTCATAAAGTCAATGGACTTCAATAACATTGTAGCTTATTAAATGGGTCTGCATGTATTCACATTAAAACTGTCACAATCAGGTTCTGGATCAACTTCAGCTCAGAAGGCTCATGCTTTCTGAAAAGGCGCTACTTTTCATCCATAACCCTCCTGGAAGGCAGCAAACATTTCATAATTAAATGAGTGTGTATACGTGTGTGTGTGTCAAGGCAGACAGTAATTTGGTTGTACTTTGCTTTAAAGCTGTTTAAGTAGCGTGGCCAAACAAGGGGAGCGGTCTGCAGAGCTCCCCGGGTGGAACACTCTCCCACTTACTGTGGCGTTCCACTGTCCCTGTGATCAGCTCTGAAACATCCCACACACACACAGGCGCACACAAACCCAAATAAGAATCTCTAAGCCCCAAGCTCTGCATGACGCTAGATTTGGTATCTGCGTCAGGAAATGTAATTAGTTTTAGGGGTTGTGTCGATGACAATATGACAGCTTAAAGGAGACGAGGTAAGGGTTAGACTTTGATTTAAGTCCTTTAAAGTGCAAAGAATCTGAAACTTTTGTGCATTTTAGACCCACTGATTTAATGGTTTGGTAGCCATGTGATTTTTACAAAAAATTAATTGGCGACACAATTAGGAACTCCAGGAACAGTGGTGCTGATTAGTCACAAGCTGAGTTACCATCCAGTCATGTGAGTTTGAAGTAAACTTTTGAAAGGTTGCAAAAACAACAAAAAAGGAAAATGTGAGTTAGGTGTGTTTCCATCTACTGGTTTGGAGTGAATCAACCATGCTAGGCGAAGCATAATTTTGTCAAATATTGACGTTACGTTTTGTTGTAATACACAAGATGGAAGCTTGTGAACCAGCATGGATCACATATATCAGAAAAATGGAGAGAGTCCTCCCATCCATGCTGGAGGTTTGAACTTAGAATTTGTTTTCAGTTTAATGCCTCTGGTAAAGCACAAACCTACCAGTGGTCATCATGTTTACGAGACATTATGACTAAAATCCTTAAAGTCCGTGATTTATTACCTTGCACGTTGTGGTTCCCAATGGTCCAAGGTTCGTCAGCGTCAAAGTGCGTGTCCCCTCCCATCCCGGGTCCAGGGAAGTAGGCGTGAGCCAGGAAGCCACCCTCCCCGTCAAAAGGAGAGCTGTCTCCGTGAAAACCCGAAGCGAAGAAAATCATAATGTCCGGCTCCTTTCTGCGTCCATATTTGATTTCCTGGTAGGGGATTTCATCAAAGGTCAGCGGGGTGATTCCCTCCCATACCCTAAAGGCCCGCCGGATGGCCTCGTATGAGTTGTACTCTCCGATTTTAGGAGTATAGTTCTGAATGCTGAAGGGGCATGAAGAGGTAGAAAGAGTGATTTAGTCAGATTAAAGAAATAAAAGAAAACTCTGAAGTGACTGTGGAATTTGCTGTTCTAAAGTAGTCAGTTTGTTTCTGTTACCTGTAAGTGAGATGGCTCTTGCTCCATTTATGTCCAGTGAGCGCATAACGCTTCCGACGCACGTTGGTTTTGATCTGCCCTCCGAACTTGTCAGGCACACCGCAGCGGGGTCTCTTCATGGCACTGAGCAGGTTCAAAGAAATCAGAAACAGGAAGGAGAACTTCTCAAATATGGAGGACCCAAGTGAGAAGATGAAAGGGAGCATGACGTTACAAGCACTGCTATGTTTTCTTCAAGTCCCTGACATTGTAGTTGTACTTTTATGCTTCCAACAGCCTAGTCAATCGTTGGTTCGTGTGTTTTTGTGAATGAGAAGGTCTGTGTGTATAGAACTGTCAGTCCTGACCTGATGGTTTGAGCGTCCATCTGACCGGTGACCTCCAGACTGTAGAAGCGTTGCATGTCACTGACGGCGTTGGATAGGATCTGAGCTGATCGCATGGTGGACATCTGTCGGTTGGCCTGGGGTAGATACCCATACATCCTCAGCCATGACTAGAAGTAAAGAAGAGAAACACATTGTCTGTAATTATTGTCTGATCCTTAAGAGTTCATCCAGACACATTTTTCTCTGAGCCTGTTAAGACAAAGAGTTTTACAAACTGAGCGTCTCATAATTTGTCAGGATTTTCTGCTCCATATGCAAGACTTTGTAAAATGTAAAAACATCCAAACATTTATGTAATCACAAAACCCATTGTGTTTTATTGGAATTTAGACCAACATAAAGAAACGCCTCTCTGTGAACTGGAAAGGAAAAATTCCTGCTGAGGTAGAAAAATGATCATCCAGAAGGGAGGGGCCATTCCAAATGTTACTATAAAGAGAGTAACGCTTTTTAAAATATGCATTTGGAAGATGTAAAGTTTTTGAACTTTATCAACACATAACATTCAAAATGTTGTCAGAAATAAGAATCTGAAATATATGGCTAGGGTTTTTTTTAAACCTCTTGCACAAAAAAGCCCAAACACACAACCAGAGCAACTATGTAAAATTTTAGACAAAAACATAAATGTGTGTTGGAATTGCGCAGTCAAAGTCCAGATCGAAATAAAATTAAGAACCTGACTAAACTTCAAAGTTGTTGTTCATGGATCCTTTCTTTAGCAAACATGGTGCAAAATTATGTTGTTATTGCAACAAAGGATTCTAAAGCGTGTTAGACTACTATTAGTAGAGTTCAATGCGAATGCAAACCACTCTTTCTGATTCTTGTTTGTACAAAACAGATTGACATTGGGTTGCATTGGACATTCTGACTGTAACAGAGTGAGGCCCACTGCACTGTGGGAATCTGTAGGAGGGCCGGTGGGGGTTTGGTGGGACTGACAGATATGAGGGAGAAGCCGTGATACTTGACCCAATCACAGATGACGCAAAGTCTGCCCCACCTGTTCTACAGAAACCCAATACGGCAGGGGCATGCACTTACTCTACTGCAGAAAGCCCAAACATACTGGACGGCTGGGACAGTAACATACTCTTACACATGGACACACACCCAGTAGTGGGGTGAAAAAGAATAAAACAGAAAGCTGTGCAGGATCACACCCATCTTTCACAGAAGACAGTGATGAAGGTCTGTATTTACTTACCCACTCCTTTCAGGCCATGGAACAAACTCTGCTCTTTCAGACTAAGTGCTCTGATCACATATCTGTGCTGCTTCACAAACACGCTGGAGAGGGTGAAACCATTCAAGACAAAAAAAAAAAAAAAACCTCGCTCAATAAAGCCTCCAAGGAAAACCCCCTTTGATTTAATTCTCCTTGTTTCCCCTCTTCAGTTCCTACAGTCTATTGAAATTCAATATGCTCAGTGTTATGGAAAGGTCAAAGGGGAAGGTGTGCGGCGGAGAGGAAGTGGTATTACCAACTTCTTCCCAGGGGATCAAATTAAATATATCTGTCAAGTCAGTAACATCTGACCTGAGCTTCACAACCCCTCACAGCAACGCAGCGCTTCGCCTGCATGTGTTCTTCCATTACACCAACCTCTATGCTGCAGCTGTAGCTGGTGTATCACTGTAGAGTCTGACAGATGAACACTGTCCAACACCAAACTTTAGTCTTTTCCCAGCAGTTTGGGACAACAAAAGCAACATGAAGGTCATGTTTTATAAATGCATCATGTGCTCAACAAGAAAGGTCTCTAATCTTACTATATAAGTGTTACCAATGTAGCTCAAAAGGGCTAAAATGTTGAGTAATACCATTCTTTAAGTTTGTAGTCAATTTGACAAGATGGCTTAAAGAAAAGGAGTGTTTGGAGTTTTCTACACCTGCAGCACATCTCTGCCTTCACCTGTAGTTACACATGGCCAATCAATTGGATAAATCAGGACTACTACACTTTTCTACCCTTGCAACAAAAAAAAATCTTTCCATTCACATAAAAAGATCATGTTGTGGAAACTAACAACTTTTCTCCTACTGAAGCAACACTCTTTGGTATGTGAGTAAAGCAGCTGAATCTGGATGACCAGTGTTAGACAATAAAAACGAGGGTCAAATAACAGTTTGCACCTGATGGTTCAATCACTGACATAGCAGATTAAAAACACTAAATGTCTTTGGTGTTGAGATCATGTGTCTATTTATCCAATAATCATCAAAAAGGATTTCTTGAAATAAATGTTATTTTACGTGGTTTTTGATTAAAATGCGTTTAACTTTGATTAATTATTTACAGACCCTGTAGTGAACTCGATAAAAATTCCCATTACTAGTTTTTCAACTATAAAAGCAATAAGAATGGGTGGTTCCTCTACATGTTTTTTTTTTCTGAGTAGAATATCTAAAATCAAATGGAAACAATTATTTAAAAGCAACTTAAATTAGGTTTTTTTTAAACTCAAAGCAGGAGCTTTATATTTTTAAGTGGGCTACTTACCTTAATTTTTCATATAAAAAAAATGTTTTTCCCTTGTAAAGCGAGATGATATAGTTTATTCTAAAAGCTGAAAATAGAAATAAGCTTTCAGAATAAAAACCGTAACAAAAAACATTTCATGATCTTTAATTTTTACATTTAGATAAATTTACCAGCTGCATAGAAATTTCCTCACAGCTTTCTTTACATCTTGCTCAGAGCACGGGAGTGCTCCCTGACCCTGACCTCCTTTATTCTGTTAGGCTTTTAAGCAAAAGTCTCAGAGAGCCTCTGTAGTAGTTAAAGGATAAATAGTTCAAAAGAAACGACTGAATGGATGACTTCATCCATTACTGCTGCAGAAGATCCTGATGAAAACCCAAACTTTTTAAAACTGGGTTTTAAAAGGCCGGTACCTTCAGGATGCTGTGTGTTATAATTCTTGGTTAGGATGAAGGTTAACAGCGTTGGGCCTCAGGCATCAAAGTATTTAACTTGAGGCACTTCCAAAGGTCAGCCATTCATACACATTTGTATGGAAAGGCAGCCATGCTTTGGTGGAGCTGCTGCTTCATCTCCAATTCATTTTGTCACAAGTTTTTTTTACTGGATGATCATTAATTATTGCAGTTCATGCATAAGTGATTTTATTCTCTTTAATAGAGCCATAAACACCAGAGAATATTTTGTAACCGTTAGACCTTCTCTTTATCTTATGTGAACTGTTCTCCTGCAGCTATCTGGTCTGAGTCTGTGCATGTGTGTGTTGGAGCATGAAGAAGTGTAGTGAGGGTTGAACTGGAAGTGACCCTAACACACCAAGGACTCAAGATAAAGAAGTTTAAACCATGTCCAGTCAGCAGAAACCTGCAATGCCACACAAGCATATATAGAAAAAAAAGGAGAAATAAATTTCTGCCAAAGAACTCAGAAATGTTTAGGTTAGTCTCAGATATTTCCAAATAAAAAAAAAAAACAAGGACATTTTCTGTTTCAAAAGTAGATTTGTTAGAAAAAAAAACTGAAAAAAAAAAATGTAGATTAATTTCAGAAATTTTCTAGAAGAACTATTTCTGAGTTTCAAAATTTCTGACATAATCAAACTTATGTCTTCGCTGCAAAATGTGCTAATGAGGGAGAAACAAATTACAGTTACAGGAAAACTGTTTATCCGCCGTCATCTGTAGCCATGCTAACTAGACTGAGCATTTACAAAAGGATCTGTTCATACAGAGAAACTGCAGCCAGCCTTGCTGACAGTGCAAGGCTGCCACCGCTACCCTTGCTAGCAGTAGCAGCTAGCAAGGGGGTGAAAGAGCAGCGCCACATGAGATTGTGATTGACAGCACTCAGACCTGCCTCTGGGCTCTAATTGGTGTTTCTAGTTCGCACTTGGAGA
Organism: Brachyrhaphis terrabensis; assembly: GCA_903067065.1. Classification (NCBI taxonomy): domain Eukaryota; kingdom Metazoa; phylum Chordata; class Actinopteri; order Cyprinodontiformes; family Poeciliidae; genus Brachyrhaphis; species Brachyrhaphis terrabensis. The sequence goes on from CAEGAG010218377.1 coordinate 25,505, forward strand.
AGGCAGAGGAGGTTGATTTTTTTCACAGATTATCTAATACCATATTGTCATGCTGTTTCAACAAATACTGTATATAAAAAGTATTTTTCATAAGTTACATACTGCAGCTTTAACACCTGCACAAAAGCTCCGCATCAACGAGGGGAAACAAACTCTGGTCCATTTGAAGCAGACAGAAAACACCCTAAGATGCAAATTACATCTTAGATCGCCTACATGTTTGTCTGGCTGTGGGGGTAACACCAAATGTAAAAGCTAACTTTCCACATATCTGTTGGTATTTACAGCATGTGTGGTGTGTGTATCAGTGGATCCCTGCAGCATCTGATGCTGATTGGTCTCATCACGGTGCGTATCTGTTGTCAGACACAAGGGCAGAGTTGCAGAGTAAGAAATATGTCTGGAACCCTGAACCCTCTAAACGTTAAAGCACCTCGGTCTGGAAGCTTACCCTCCATCATCAGCTGGGCTGAATACAAAACTATATGAGAAAAGAGAACGGCCTTGTAGGGGTGTGTGTGTGTGTGTGCCCACCCGGTTTTGTCTATTAAATGGTCTTTCAAAGAGTCCTTGAGTCTACCTGCCAAAAACAGGCCCAGCAATATACAAGGAGTTGTAAAACCTGCCAGTGTGGAGACTGTGTGCATAAATATGTGTGTGTGCGTGTGTGTGTGTGTGCGTCCACCACAATGTCAGCCAAGATCCTAACAGAGCTTTTATTCTGAGACTTGGTCTGCTGCCATGTCTCAGACATGCAAGTCTTACGGAGAGGATGGATTGGAGTGGTGAGGGAGAAACACAGGCAGGCCGGGAACAAGAGGACAATTTCATTAGTTCCATTTTCTGATTTTCCCTGAAATACACACCAAGGATAAGAAAAATCTGGTTTTAGTGCTCAAGAGAACATTTAACTCTCTGTGGTAATAAATGTATTAATCAATCAAAATAGTTTGTTGTCATCAATCGGTGTAGCAGTTAGCACGCTTGGTGATTAAAAACTTTCCAACTGATCACACAAATGTAAATGTAACTCTGCTACATTTACTGTAACAGAGTTACAGTAACTCTGTTACTGTAACAGAGTTACTGGCAGACCACCAGTTTGCAGAACTGGTGGTCTGCAAACACCAGTTCCACCAGGTGCAGAGGTTTATGTTCCTCTGGAAGTGAGGAACATAAACAGTTTTGCAAAAACATTTTCTTCTGCTTATTGTAACATATTTTTCATAAAAATGAAAATTTGTCTTCCCTTTTATACAAATTATCTGCCATGTTGGTAACTGTTTTAGTAGTGTTTTAATGTTTTTTCTCCTTTAGTTTAAATTGTTGAAAGTTTGAAATTGCACAGCTGGAATAGAACCAACGTAAGCGAGTCGTGCCCTATAGGTTAAAGAGCTCGTAAAGTCCACCGTTACTGACTTTATTCTTTGCTTAATAAAGTAATTTCCCTCCTGCTAAGTTTGTTTAACCTTCTGTTCTGAGTGGAATTAGTGCAGCCGTCTATTAAACATGTAGCTCCCAAAACATCAATCCGCTCAGTGAATGGATGGAGCATGTCATCACTACATCCATCCATGTTGTTTTCTGTACACCCTTATCCCAGGTGGGGTTGGGAGGGATGCTGGTGCCTATCTCCAGCAAATGTTTCGGGCGAGAGGCGGGGTACACCCTGGACAGGTTGCCAGTCTGTCGCAGGGCAACACAGAGACAGACAGAACAAACAACCATGCACACACACGCACACACCTAAGGAGAATTTAGAGACAGTCATGTTTTTGGACTGTGGGAGGAGGCCAGAGCATCCAGGAAGAACCCACACAAACTCCATGCACAAAGACCCCGCGCTGGGAATCGAACCCAGGACCTTCTTGCTGCAAGGCAACAGTGCTACCAACTACACCACTGTGCAGTCCCATCATCACTACCATGCCGCTAGTTTGGATTTGTACTTGCTAATATTCAGTTAGCAACTTCTAGCGGAAAAAAATGCTACAATATATCTAAAAGTTTTACTCTTAAACCACAAAAAATGGCTGCACATATTTTTGTGTTGTGGACAGGAAAACAAACAAAGCAACACTGTCTCCAACTACTTTGTTGCTTGAGTCACAATGCTGTAGATGTTTGAGTTGTGGACAAAGACAGAGTCTATTGTTTGTTGACATACTGTCATACGATACGGAGATAGTGTGTATCAATACTACTGCTAAAGTATGTCTCATTTTAAAAAATGCCCTACTATAGTTAGCATTCCTCTGCCCCATCCCATTGCTACAGTGATGTGAGTATTTGGGGACATGAGGATCGACAGTCACTTGGTAGTAGTAGGGCTTTTTCTGGAATGTAAGGAGTGGGCATGTTGCAGATACCAGAAACAAAGAGGCTACAGACTGAGGAAGTCGTCTAACGCAGCAATAAGTCACCAGTTACCTCGTCCTCACTCTGCTCCCGCTGCTGAAACCTGCATGTTCACATCCACTTTATTCAAGCTGCTCTTATCATGTCCATGTTTCCATCTGTGTGTGCTCACTCATCGGCGTTCTGCCCCAGCTCTGCTGCAACAGACAACGGGCTCCATTGTGTTTCCTCAGATGCCTCAGAGTGGCAGGCCCGGCCTGCCTGAGCATGGCACGTGCATCCAACTTAAGAACAGCTGTCACATTCAACCGTCACATGCTCCGCAGCTGAGATGATCCGCCACCATCCCCATTATTTTTGACACTCCATCCTTCTTTTTAAAACTTATTTATTATATTCTTCCAGTGGTATCTATCCTTCTTACATTGAGATCTCACCGATTTTTCAATAATCCCTCTCTGTTCACTCAGTGCTTTTAACCTCCCACTTCATCCTTTTTGTCCAGACAGAGTAGGTGTTGGGATTTCAGGCCAAGGCATAGTCTGTGGATCATGAGTAAACTGTATGTAGGATTTTCACTGAAGATGTAAAACTATCTAACACTTGTTTAGTTTATTTTCAATGTAGTCTGCTTTGAAAGAATGGAGTTTGCAACTTATTTAAATTCAGAGGTGGCTAATGTTGATCCAAGTTCTCTCGCTGAATTCATTGATGCTTTAGTGTGCCAACATTAGCTGGAATCTACCTGAACTCGGTTGTTTTAAGGACTGGTAAACAGAAGTAGCTCTTGCTTGAATTTGGGCCTGAGAGTTTACCTCTTTTAGTTCTCCTGAGCCAAAACAAAAAAAAAAAGTTACATAACTTATCAATTAATATATGTGAAAATTCTGAAGCAGATACCAGCTTTAACATCATTAGACATTACAACGGACCTTCAGTGTTGACCCTTTGATGTCATGCTCTTCAATAACTGACCTTGAAACAGCCTATGCAAGCATTAACTCCTGTAAAGCTTGTCAAAAACAGACAACTGGTAGCCTAATGTCGCTTTTATTTAGTTGATTTTATTGTAAAAATGGTGATAGGCTAGCTGCACTAACTGGCAAGGACTACTACACTTGTTCTTTTATTGTAAACCTTTTGACGAGGAAAGAAGACAGTGATGGGTAGCCGTCAATCATAAGGACTGGCATCCATTGGTGTATTCAGAGATTTAAAGTGAAACATTTTTACATGGTAAGAAGATTAAATGTCATATACTTCCTTAGTAAGTAAGCTCACTAAGATTCAATCAAATATTGCAGTATGGAGAAGCTACTTGTCTAACCATTAGTAACCATATTGTGTGATAAAATGTCACCATCATGTAGCCTATCACACGGAAATAAAGAGTGGTTAGCACCTAGTATGCTATGAAGTCTGTGGTGTAAGGAGAAACGCCATTTATGACACAGTCGAATAAATTATGTTGTGTGAATTCAGGCAAAGTTGACGATTTTATCAAATCAACAAACATGTCAGGAAGGATAAGGTAAGGGTTGGTTTCTAAGCTAGCTGTGTCTAACTGTTGAAAATACCGCCGCCTACTAAGTGTGCTTCTTCCACAGACAGATTAGCTCAACTTGAAAAGTCGAAGCCATGGCAGTACGATTTTTATGACTAGATGGACTGCGTACAACAACAGGAATGCTATTCACGTTCAACAGGTGTCATCAAGCACAAAGCAGACTGAGAAAAGATCAGGAGAAAGAGAAACAACACTTCTTATTTGTTTTTTTAGAAAACATGTGGATCATTTTAGACAGTATAAACCACCACATGATCAGTCTAGGTTGTGGTGAAAAGTGTATGTCTGTGGTTCATCGGAGCTAAAAATATGAGCTCCATAGTGTGGACATGGTCCAAGTGCTAAGTGGCTGTGAAGAGGTACGCTTAGGGAAATTTCTGATTAAACTCAATTTTAAAGTCTTATCCTATTAAAGAACTACCTCAATTGTTACACACACAAAAAAATGATCAAAACTGTGTAGAAAAAGTTGACTCAAGATGTTGACAGACCTCAGTACTGTTTATATTCCAAAGTATTCTGAATGTTAAAAGGTCATGAGGGGTCACACCAGCTGCGTCACAAACCTTTGCACTTAGCCACAAACGTTTGGAAATGTCTCATTTGTCCACACACTGCAAAAAGCTTTTGTCTTGTGTCTTAGCTGAGGACATTTGCACACTCTGATTTGTTGATAGCCAAACAGATAAGGCTGTAACAAGACTGACAACCTGATCCCCAGGTCACTGACCGGAAAGTCTGCCAGTCTGTCTTTATCCCTCTGTCAAACAACAGAAAAGCTCCAGCACCAATCACCTTCCTATTAGCTGCGCTGTCAGCCATTATCTCTGTGGTTTAACTCTCAGAACAAACAAGCAAGATAGAAAACTGTGAAACTGACTCCAACAACAGTGCATGGGGTGCTGCTTCAAGCCCAGACTTGATGCTTTTGTATCTACTAAACACTCCTAAATGAACTTTTTATCAATGGGTGCAAAGTGAAAGATAACTTCTGTTGTTGAAAAACGTGCAGAAGAAAGACAGAAAGAGATTCTAAAGCAGAAAACCGAGCCCAAACATGTCTAATCACTAAAATAAGTGGGGAGATGAAATTCTCTGCATTATGTAGGAGATGCAGAGATCCACAGCTCAGGTGGGACAATCTGTTGGCTAAGGATTCCAAAAATTTGTCAATTAAGGAAACAACTGTGAGACAAGGCTGTAAGCAGTCCAATTTAAAGTTTGCCACAAACCACATTGACACACCAAACACTTGGAAGAAGGACTTGAGGTAAGATAAGACCAGAATGTAACCTTTTTATTGTTCAATATGACAATCATTATGTTTGGAAACATCGCTCTGAAAAGAAACATCCACATGGTGGACACCTGGTGGTGGCAGAACCATGGTGTGGAAGGAATCTCTTCTCCAACCAGAAAATGGAAACTGTTCTGAGTTCCAAAAAACAGATGGATGCTATTTTTTGGACTTATATGGAAATTCATAATGTAATGATTTAGATCAATTCATATGTTTGATTTAGAATGGTCCAGACCTAAATCTACTTGAAAATTTGGCAAGACTTAAAACTTCACAGATATAATTTATTTATTTTTGCAAAGTCTCTCCTTTGCTAAAAAAACAAACCCCACAAAAAACAATAAACATTTATGCCCCAAAATGTGTGAACCTGGCAGAGACACACCCAAGTACCTGTAGCTGGAATTGCGTTGAAAGGTGGATCTAAAAACTAGAGTGAATTCAAATACACCACAAGTCTTTCAGATTTATATGTGTAAAAACAAATTGAAACCATGTGTCCTTTTCCTTTGACTTTACCTGTGTAGCCACATATAAAACACAACAAAGTTTGTGTTTGTAATAAAATGTGAATAAGATAAAGGGGTATGAATACTTTCACAAGATATTGTTTATGACGTGTGCTCAAACTGTTATTAGCTATAATGCCAAACAGAATCTGGCTATATCTCTATTATTAGAGACAATAGGCTTCTGATCGTATCCGATGCCTTAAAACACTGTTTTGTATCTGACCACATGTGATTTTTGGCTAAACGGGTTAAATTGCCGACTCTTTCTGTTACTCGAATGCTCTCACATTTACAGAGCACTTCCAGAAGTCAGTAATTAGTAATAGCTGAGTTTTACCTCGGCATTGAAGCCACTTTCATCTTCCGCTCCACGCGCTCCCACCGTGCACAGCCACAGCGCGAGCAGGGTCCGTCTCCAGAGCAACCAGAAGCAGCTGTCCCGCGAGGAGACGGCCATGGTCCGGGCGTTTCGCTGCGATGCTTCTCAGGGGCTTCAGCCACAAAGGTGCCTTAGTTTATGCGGATAAATCTTGTTTAAACTTTCTCCTACTCGCTCGCGCACGGTCTTCAGAAGAGTATCCCGAGAAGACGCTCCATGTTTCAGTGTTCCTCTGAGATGTTGACTCGTGAGTCCGGACAGCTACACCTTCAGCTGAATGTTGCTGTTATCTGTAATAGGAGTTGAGCACGTGAGCGCGCCCCCCATGTATTCCACATCAAAGTCACCGCTTGGAACGTGCGCTTCTCTTGTAAATAACAAGGGAGAAATCTGTGCCTCTTGTAGTTTTATTATTATTATTATTATTATTATTATCTAATTACTGAAGTGAATAGCGTCTTGCAACTACGCTGAAAATCAACTGACATAGTAACATGGTCTCGTGATAATCCTCGGGAGCAGAGACACTGAAGTTGCCAGGATAAAGTTAAAACAAACAAACAAACAAACAGCTCGCCGCGCTCACCACAAATTCCTACAGCTTTAGCGATATCTGAGCACAAATAAATTAGTTGCAGTTCGCAAAACAAAGATGCGTTTGAGCTTATTCACGGTTCCCCCTGGCTCTTATGTCCAGTTTTCCCTTTTCCCGGCCGGAGTCCTCCTGGTCAGTGGCTCTCGGTCCTGTCCTCGGTCAGGGTCTGCGCTGTCACCCTGCTGGAGCCGGTGGGAGAGTGCACGCGGCACCGCGTGAGCGTGAAGTCAAATACATTGATGACGTATTCTTGATTTTCAAAATAAGTCGGACCGGACTGAGTTGTAGGTTTACAACCAGGCTGCCCTAAATAAATGGCGTCGTTGATGTTTCCAAAAGCTAATAATATTACATGAAATACCCAATGATGCGTTCCATTCTATTATTACACTAATTATTACAGATGAACAACATGTAGAACACATTGAAATCGTTGACTTCGATTTAATTTTTGAAAGACATTTAAATGAATTGCTGTAGAAAAAAAACAAATGCAACAAATTTTTTTACATAGATAGCATATTTTCCCTAGTTTGGTAATATTTTACCTTTATTTTGAAGGTGAATCTTTTACCTGGAGTTCGAAACAGAGCTCATACTGTCACAATGCAAACAAAGGCTGCTGGTAAGATATGCTAAAGTTAAACAGTGTTTGAAATGGTGACCGCACCTATAATTCATTAACAAGCCTGAACTTCTAGAACATTTTCTAACATTTGTCCAGGTTACAGCTACAAAGGGTCTGAATACTTATCACCATGTGATATTTCAGTTTTTCTTTTTTAATAAATTTGCAAAAATTGCTACGTTTTTGTTCTTGTCTGTCAAGATGGAATGCTGAGAGTACTTTCATGACAAATAATATTAACTTTTTTGATTTTAGCAAAGAGCTGCAATGAGACAAAGAGTAAAAGAGTATGTGTGATAGTGCTCACTAAAGCTGTATCATTAAAACCTCAGACAGTTGTGAAGGGTGATCAATAGAGTTAAAAATTAAACACAATGACTAAAGATGGAGATGCAAGGTTTCTGCTGGGCATTGACAAACTGATGTGTCTTATGTACTACTGCCCTCTACTGTTGGGAATAGTGAAGTGTTTTTCTGTGCCATGAAGTCCATTTTACCTACTCATTCTTAAGGCCTGTAAAAACATTACTCTTCCCTATCTCTTTATTTGCTACTAATTTATTGAAATTAGTAGCAAACTTTCATGGCAAATACACTAATGTTACCATTAAAAACAGGACAGACTAGTCACTAATGGATATTTCCTTCTCTAAATGCTTTGACTTTCACATGAAATGTGATTTACATGTTTTTAGATCCACTTCCTCCACAGTTGTTGAATCCAAACTATTTCAGACACAACTTGCTCTCCTGTCTGTTCAGAGGTAGGTTATGTTTCTCTTTATTTTTACCCTGTATAAATAAATGATATGTACTAGTATACTAAGATCAGACTCAAAGTACTTTTTTTTCAGTAAGTGCACAGAAATTATATGTAGATAGACAATGTTTTGTGTCTGAATCAGGGCTTTACCGACTGTAGTTCCCTTAACTGATTACATGTCTGGTGTAATTATGATAGTTTATTTAAAGGACGTCAAACAGCACTTCTGGTTTTACTCCTAAACATTTTATCTTCTAAGATGATACTCTTTTAGAAAATACTAAGTATTATTTCAGTTTGACAAACAAATCAAAAGACAGTTCACACATTAAGTGTTTCTCTGAGGTTATGATTCTGAAATCCTGAAAACAGACTGCTTCTCGGCAGTGTTATTATTGTGCATAATTTTTTTATCCACAATTGATTTTCCTTTTATATTGTTTTATTACTCTTGGAGATGCCTGTCTTTTAATGTAAAAAAAAAAAAAAACAATCTTCGTGTTACAATAAAATATTTGCAAATTTGAACCCGTTCAGAGGTAGGTTATGTTGCTCTTTGTGTTTCTCTAAAAATATTAATATTTTTGGATTCCATAAATAGAGGAAGACAGATAAACAATTCTGCACACAGTTAAGGTAAACTGATGTAGTCTTGACAATTCTTTATTCAAAAATTCACAACATCCTAGCTGACCTTCAAGCTCTCTTAGTCAAGTCAGCCAACGAAGGCTGCTGTGGTCAGTTTGAACAATGAAACGTACTTTCTAAGAAGTCTATAAGACATTGCTGGCCAGTTTATAGCGATCACCCTTCGCCAGATTGGGGCCCCTATCTGCATAAAAAACAGAAAATGTGGAGGAACAGAAATTAAGATAGTACACCCCTGCGTGGAGGACTGCGGTAAAGCTAGCCGCCTCTTCGAAAAGCAGGTGTTCTGTTTATCTGCTACCCTTAAACACGTCCTACCTTGTGGCAATGCGCATGCGCACATCGATGTTACGTCACATACCGCTTACTCAGCACATTTCTTATAAATACGTCCTTATAAAGCCGTGCTCTTGTAAAGCACGGCTTTATTTCTTATAAATAAAGCACGGCAGTTTAGGGAGCGGGGCGGTGGGGGGGATAAAAACGTCTTATTTTAATAGGCTTTTATTTTAGAATTATACATCAGATGTTTTGACATTTCCTGGTTTTGTTCTAGACGTGTCCCTCTGCCACCGAGAAGTGAGAGAAGTAACTAGAAACAGAATTTTTAAGCAATAAGCACGGCAACTTAGGGGGAAAAAGTAAAAACGTGCTCTTTTAATAGGCTTTTATTTTGGAATTAAACATCAGATGTGGTAGATTTTTGCTGGTTTTGTTCCAGACGTGTCCCTCTGCCACCGAGAAGTGAGAGAATTCGCTGGAAACAGAGAGTTTTCAGCATTGGTTAATGTCCCCATTATTTCTTTTTGCAACTGCATAAATACAAGGTCTAAACTTGAAGCTCCTGGAAATCTACTTGAAGTAGATCAAACATGAACCGGATGTGAGGTTTTACTCTGAAAGGAGCTCGTAAATTAGGGAGCCGTAACGTCTTGTGCTGTGGCGCACGAGAAAACCGAGTGCGGGCTGGTTTTACTGTTATTTTCGTAAAGGCGGCTATCTTTACCGCGGTCTGACAAGACGTCCCCGTTGCTTCCCGTTGTTGAATTGTAATGTCTGCCTTGCTCTTCTTCAGCGTCGTGCTGAGACTGCAAAGAGGGTTATGAAGCTATGAATTGGCATGTGAATTGCTGTGACCAACAATTGCATTGCAGACTGGAAAACTAAAGAGCTATACAGTCTTAATTATCATTTTTAAGCTATTTTATTGGCTATTTTTAAAATACACAGAGATTTGTATCTAAATAATTGTCCATTTTACAGGATGAAGTGTTTTGGCATTTCTATCCCTTGGTGGCCGATGTTTATTGCATTCCAAGTGGGATTTCTTGAAAATGTAACATCATCCGCAAGCATTGAATACAGGTGACATGCGCAGTAGAGAGGTTGCTGACGCGACATGACGTCGACTGACGTTGCTGGAACGTCAACTTCTATTCAGGGATGAACCTGATTAAAAAGACCTGCTGACCGTAAAGAACTACGACCAGAACCAGGAAAACCATGAAGAGCCGAGGTTGACAAAGCGACAGTGCGGCTAGCTTGCTGCGGCTAGCTTACTAGCAACGCGGCTGCTAACCGGGATGAGGCCAACGTCCGGCAGCTAACCGAGCTAACCGAGTAAACAACCAGTGGAAAACGACACGTTGGATTGACAGCAAGCAGAGAGAGACAGTGCAGTGGTCTCCAACTGCTGAGCAAGAGCCGTAAGGAAGTGAGCAGGAGCCTTAAGGAAACGACAGGCAAAAACAAGCGAAATAATGCCTCCAAAAGGATCTAAGACCGATGGGAGACAAGATGAGGACTACGTATCACTCACGCAAGTCAAAGAGTTGCTGAGCCAACAAAAGGAAATGTATATGGAGTTACTCCAACAACAACAGGAGAATTTTAAAGGTTTTGTTAAAATCATTGTGGACACTACTAACATCAGAATGGACGCAATGACACGAGAGCTACAGGACATTAAAACCAGCTTGCAATTTACACAGAAAGACGTGGACGATATTAAAGTAGAAAGTGCTAAGCACAAGGACCGAAGTGACATGGTGCAGTCAGACATATTTAAAGTATGTGAGGGTATGATGACTATCACTGACAAAATGGAGTACCTTGAGGGGCAATCAAGGAGAAACAATCTGGTTTTTGATGGAATTATTGAATCACCAAATGAGACTTGGGCTGAGACTGAGGAGAAAGTGAAAATTATTTTGAATGAAAAGCTAAACTTTCAACATAGGGTTGAGATTGAGAGAGCTCACCGCACCGGTAAACTTAGAGGAGACAGACCCAGGCCCATTGTTGTCAAATTTTTACGATACAAGGACAGATCAATTATTCTGCAGAGCACCAAGGCACTTAAGGGATCTAAGATTTTCATTAACGAAGACTTCACGGATGCGGTAAGGAAAAGGAGGGCGGAACTAATGCCGGACTTAAAAGCAGCACGTCAAAGAGGGGACATTGCTTACCTACGTTATGATAAGTTGATCACCCATCCACGTACTAGTACCCCTAAAGTATCCAACAATGTATGACAGACAGTCAGACATAGCTGACGTTTACTTCTGAAAGAGAAACATGCAACAGATTGCGGCCTATGAGGATATAGAGCTACCCGTATTCCAATACAGAAACTATCATCAGCAAGATATTGAAACTGACATTGATCCTGATAACAACTTCTATAATGTCATCAATGATAGTTGTCACTATTATAGCGATGATCAGTTTAACAACAGGATTAAAACGGAACAAAAGTTGTCAATAATTCACTTTAATAGCAGAAGCTTTTATGCAAATTTTGACAGCATCAAACAATACCTCCAACAACTTTCACAGACCTTCAATGTTATTGCCTTATCAGAAACTTGGCTCAATAGTGATAAGGGCATAGACTTTGAAATCAATGGTTATGAAATGGTTTGTAAGAACAGAGAAAACAAAAATGGAGGGGGAGTAGCTTTATATGTTGACAAGAACATTAATTATAAGTTGATTGAAACAATGTC
>CAEGAG010218398.1:0-21134 GCA_903067065.1 Brachyrhaphis terrabensis
TCTATTCTGAACTAGACGTTGCCACCTACAAATGAAATCACTTCATCTGGTGCAACAGACCAAGATAGATTTACAAGCCAAAATATTAGCACCTCCAGCAGTTCCATTTCTCCAACAAGTAACAAGGTAAACTGATCTCTGTAATGTGTTAAACATCTGATGTCTTTCAGGTTATTTGGTAAGGTGATTTGTGTATTTTTCTTGTTTCGTACACAATTAGTATTTCATAAACTTGAAAATACAATCTTTTGTGAACTAGGCTTCAGGAAGTACAAACAGCATCAATTCATCAGGGAATATAGACAAAACTGGTTTGCCTACAAGCCCAACCTTCAACAGCTCCAGTAGTTCTGTTTCTCAAACAAGTTATTTCGTAAGCTGATTTCTTTCATTTATATTTTTGAATGTCCAATAATATTTATTTGAAAATGAATACGATATTTTACAAACTTGGCATCAAAAATTACAAACCATTTGGTCACCTCATTAGACCAAAATGGTTCTTTAAAAACATTGAAATTCAGCAGCTCAAGCCGTTTCGTTTCTCATTTAAGTTTTTTGGTATGACAATCTCAATACTTTTCATTTTTAGCAGACCACTAATGCTTAAGCAATTTAATAATAAATTCAATCTCTTATGCACTAGACTTTGTCACCAAAAAACAACAGCACTTCATCAAAGACTGCACAGTCAGAAAGTCCACAAGCAACCCGTAATTTCAAAACCTCAAGCAGTTTGGTTTCTCAAACAAGTAATCTGGTAAATTAATCCCGGTAATTTTTTTTTTCTTAAAAGACTACTAATACTCCACAATTAAAAAATAAATACAATTTCGATGAACTAGGCCTCCAAAAGTACAAGCAACACTTCTTCAGGGACTAATGATGAAAAGGTTGTATCTACACACTCAACTGTCAGCAACTCAGGCAGTTCTGTTTCTCAAACAAGTTTTGTGATAAACTAATTTCAGTCATTTTAGTTTTTTAAAGAAACAAATATTTCTGACATTAAAAATAAATGCAATCTCTTATGTAATAGAAATCGGCACCTACGAACATGTCATTAAGTTCAACAACAGCACTGAGTATTAGTAACTTAAGCAGTTCTTTTTCTCAAACAAGTAATGTGGTAAGTTGCCCTTTGTTACTCTAATTATTGAAATACAATTAATACTTCACACATGAAAATAAATACAATACTTTATTAACTAGGCTTCAAAAAACAAACTTAACATCACTTCATCGGGTTCTACAGACCAAAATGGTTTGTTTACAAGCCTCACTTCCAGTAGCTCAAGCAGTTCTGTTTCTCAAACAAGCTATTTGATAATGTGAACTCTCTGATTTCTGCCCTTTGTATTTTTGAAAGACATCAGATGTTTAACACATCAAACATAAATACAGTCTTTTATGAATTAGACTTCCAAACATACAATTGACAGCTCTTCATCAGGATCCGCACAGCCAAAAATTCCCTTTACAACCCCATCTTTCAGCAGCTCAAGCAATTCTGTTTCTCAAACAAGTTATGTGGTAAGTAAATTTCTTTCATTTCTATTTCTAATAAATATTCAACAAGTAAAAATAAATACAATCTTTTTCTAAACTCGACTTCCAGAAGTACAAACAAAAGCACTTCATCTTGGACTACAGACCAACAGTTTGTCACCCTTAATTTTCAGTATTTAGGCATTTCTGATTCAGAAACAAGTTATTTTAGTAAGATGATCTATATATTTTTTTATTTGAAAGACAATTTTCTGATGTGAAAAATTAACACAATCATTTATATACTAGCCTTTTAGCAGTCAATTAAGTTTATTGGTATAGCACATTTCAGCTAATGGCAGTTTAAAGTGCTTTACATCATAAAAACGTAAAACATATTATAAATCGCATTAGAGCTGTAACAATTCCTCAAATAATTCGAGTACCTCGATTATTAAAATTCCTTGAGGAAAATTATCTGCCTCGAATCTTCGTTAAACTAGGTTTTATTATTTAGCACAACGGATGATTATTTGTGTTGCGCAGCACTCTCACTTCCGCCTATGAGTTGTTGATGAAAGCTAAGTGTTAGCAGCATAATGTTCAATTTTGAAGTTCTATCCAGGGGAATTTTATGAATCGATGATAATGTTCGGGTTTCTATCGTTTAGGCAGACTTAAAATGACTGGCGCAATGTCTGGAGTACAGCAGCCTTTCTCCTCCTGAAGCTGCTGCCTGGTTGCTAATGGGCTCTTTGCACCTACGTCGCTGGCCTCACATCTGCATGAGCAAACTGCCACTTTCTTGTTTCTGCTTTGAGTTACCATGACAGCTAGGAAAGACAAAGTCGTATTTCAGAAGCAAATAAAGCAATACCATGAACATTGTTGTCTTCCAAATATAATGGGCTTTTACGTTTTCATGGATTTCTAAGCGATCCTGAATTAATTAGACGGTGGCTTGTAAATATTCGTCGCGACAAGTTAAGGCTAACGCTGCACAGCAAAGTTTGCAGCCTTCACTTCACTCCAGATCAGCTTCTTCAGCCTAAAACTACCCTGGGGGGAGACAGATAGTAAATGAAGAAGCCGTCCCTGTGTAATTTCCATGGAATCACTTCTGTATTTAGCCTGAAAGAGCAAGTATATGGGAACAAGTGAGCAGACCAGAGCCAGACAGCCAAGCAACTGATCCGAAAAGCCCGAACCATAATCTTCCCCGTTACTTGGTCTCTGACAATAACGACAACAAACACACATTACAGCAAAATACTTGAAAATAAACACAAAATAAGGTAAAAACATTGTTCGTTAGAACGAATTAAAATGTTTAGATACTTAAATAGCACATTTTTATAATGAAAATGTCTGAGAATATTGCCTATTAGCATAAGCTAAAGTTAATGTTAGTCACATAGTTTAAAGAAAGTAAAACTCACCTACGTATCTGTGAATGTATAATGAGGCGTACATCTTAAAACCTTTCTCCAGCTTACTTGTTGGAGCTTCAATGTGCATTATTAATTGTTACCTTGGACAAGCACCTAGCGTAAAATGCCATTTTCAATAGACCGGAAGTGACCTAGCCGCTTATCCCCGAACACGGAAGCAGACGTGCAAAGAGCCCATTCATAACGAATGGCGTGGAAGAGCGTAGCAGGTTTATTTGTACAAGTTAGTGGATAGACTGAACAGAGTGGTTCTGCTGTTGATGATTAACGCTTTATGGACAAATCAGAAAATAAATTTCATATCATTTTTGTCACAACTTGCTGAACTAACAGCTCTTCTTATGGTCGGACTTTTTAATGCGCATGCGCAGACATGCGTGCTAACAGCATGCATGCTAATCTGATAGTGTATGATAATCTGATAGAACAGAGGCACATAGCTGGTAGATGTGTTTCTGTGTAGGACAAAGGAGTCACATCCAGATGTTAACAAGGACACAAAAGCTATAAATGGCTGTGGAAAGTGAGAGTTTACCCATTAAATTGACTGAAGATGAATACATAAACGAGAAACTGGAGTATAGACATTTTTAGAAGTGTCTTTGTGACCTTGCCTTTTTTTTTAATTGAATATAATTTCTGATTTTTGTACAATTTTTGTCCTGGTTAACTTAAACATTTAGCTGTTATTGTTACTGGTTACCTTTCTAAACTATTGAAAAGTAATTACAGGGATGCAAAACTGTGAAAATTTGAGCTGATGTTGATATCCAATAGTAATGCTTCTGTTATCATAGAATCTACCTATATTTTATTTTATCTAATTTTTATTTGAATCCTCGATTAATCGTCAGAATGATCAATAGAATACTCGATTACTAAAATAATCATTTAACAGCCCTAAACAGCATATGGTTAATCGTTGTGAAAACCAATGACACATTTAGTCAAGTGCCATCACTAAAATAAATCATCAATACACATGTAATATGTTGGTCAGTGTTCCATTTATTAGGGTTTTAGTCTTGAACTAGAGGAATGTGTGTTTTGCAGTTTTCTAGAAGCACTGGAGAGCCAGAAAGTACTATTACAGCCACAACTTTCAGAACCTCAAGCGATACTCTTTCTCAAACAAGTTATTTGGTATGCTGACTTCTGTAATTTATTTTTGAAGAAACAGCTGATATTTCACACATATAAAAACAACCTTTGTTTGAAACTAGACCTCTCAACCTGCAATATCAGGAACTACAACATCAAGCCCAACTTCTGCTTTGGTAAGTTGACTTCTGTAATTTCTTTTTAAAGAAATAGCTGACATATTACACATATAAAAACAACCTTTGTTTCAAACTAGACCTCTGAATCTTCAACAATGCGGACTACAGCATCAAGCCCAACTACTGCTGCATCAAGCACTACCACTTCTACAACAACTCTGTCCAGTGTGTCGTTAGATAATAACCCGAACTTTGTTTCTATTGAACAGAATCAAACTGAGAACACTGAGAATGCAGTGTAAGTATATCTGTCAATAAATCCAATGATCTAAGAATATCATAATCAGTAGTAGAAGCTGCATTACAAAGAGTGTTAAATTGTCAGGACATATAATTATGTTTTGATGAAAATCTCTTTTTATGTTACAGAAATACTATGAGTAAAATGAATATTATTGCAGAGATAATGGGCAATAAGAGCACAGCCAGCATCACAATTGGTAAAATTCAAGGAGTGTTTGCTAAACTGACACAACAAAATCAGACAAACAAGAACTTTGTCTTCACATCAAGTGGAGCTGTAAAGGTACACAGCTTTATTTATACAAGAAAAAAAAAAAACATAATACATCACATATGTATTTGTAATAATCTGTTTGTAATAGTTTTTATCAGAAAGCAGCAATTTGGCGACAGACTTCGCTCTATCAGTTCATCTTCCTAAAGAAGCCAGTGAAATGGCCGTAAAGAAAAACGGCTCCTATATTGGAATCTTGCTTTTTCCAGAAATTCCTAAGGTAAAACAAAGGAACCAGCAGAAAATCAAATTCAAAATTTTAATGAAACCTTGCCCTTTCTTTGGAATAAATCTTTTGTCAGATGTTTTAAAGTAATAGGGCATGTGATATTTTTCAAAATTTTGTTCATTATTTTTCCATCGGAACCAGCAGTTATCTCATCAGTCCATTGATAACAGTGTTTTACATTTAACAGATTAACGCAACAAGTTCTTTTTTTAATAATCAAATCCTGGGGATTGAGATGGGAGTGAACATATCTAACCTTTCACAGACCATCAATATTCAGTTCAGTCACGTGAATACGGTAAGAGATGCTAAAAACTTTCAGAATGGCCTTTTATTGAACACAATAAGAGTTCAGATGTTTCTTCTTCTGTCCCACTACAGACTGGATTGAGTGTTTCTTGCGTATCATGGGATGGGAGAAGTAACCAGCCAGGTTGATTCAAGAGTCTTATTGAGTTTCTAAGTAGAGGCTCACAAATGCCGTTTCTAGATTTTAGCTTATTTGACTCACCAACATGGTGTTTATCCATCCATCCATATATGCTTGTCTTCTTGGGGTCAGAGGGATGAAGGTGTTCAGAAAATCAAATTCAAAATTTTTATGAAACCTTGCCCTTTCTTTGGAATAAATCTTTTATCAGATGTTTTAAAGTAATAGGGCATGTGATATTTCTCAAAATTCTTTTCATTATTTTTAAAAATGTTTTCTAGTTTTTATGTCCTTTTTGCAATAAGTTATTTTTCAAAGAGAAACAAATTAGGTCATGTTTATGGATTTCAAAGCAAAACATTTGACGTGATTACAGACTAGGTCCACAAGTGATAACTGCATTGATTTTTGAACAATATTACATTTGGATCAATGAGAGTTTATATAAAAAAAATACAAGTTTTGTGATTATGTCTCATTGATTATGTCTCATGACATAATTGTCATAATTATGTCACACCAATGACATAATTGTCATTGGTGTGAATAAGAATACACACCAATGTCTCATTGTCACGTGACTATATATATATATATATATATATATATAACATGATGTTTTTATTGGTTGATGAGATGTTCAGATGTGTTTTATGTGCATCATGTCTTCCCAATTTAAGATAGTGCAAGATGAAGTTTTAAATGTGCATTTTCTTTGGCGCATTGGTCCCAAACCTTCATGCACTGTGGGATCTAGACATACTGCCTCTGCTTTGTGACTCCTCTCCCTCCTACAGAGAGGGTTGTTACTGTAGAGACAGATGAGAAAGGCAGGAGTGAGCAAAAGTTAGATTTATTTCAAATTATATTGTCAATACAGTATTTAATGATAATATTGTCATTGATTTTCTTATATTGTGCAGGGCTAATACAAGCAACTTGAGAATTATAATGTTATGCCTACTTTTTATTAGTGAGTGGCCACTGCATTATTTTTCTATGCACAACAACTCAGATACGACATGCAGTGCTGAATTTTCTCCCACATCTTTCTCACCTATATGGTACATTTCAGTCATATCTAATTACTTTTGTCCCTACTGGCCACCAGGTGGCGCACATAACTGGATCACAGATGGCTGCAAAACAATAAAAGTCAACAGCAGCATCACATGCCAATGCTCTCACCTTACCTTCTTTGCTCTTCTTATGGTGAGTCATTTTTATGCAGTTTTTAAGAACACCACGTATATTTTTCATGTTTACTAAGCAAATATTGTTTTTTAAACCAGTCACCAGGGAATAAAAATATTAGTTCTTCTGACTTGAAAACCCTGACCCAAATCACAAAAGCTGGCTGTGGCATATCCATGTTCTTCCTGGGCGTGGCTCTCTTCATGCATTTTCTCGTAAGGTAAAAGAAAAGAAAAAAAAAAAAAGTCGGCCTTTGATTTAAATTCTACTTATAGAAGGGTTTTGTTAACACAAACCAATTTGCTTCACAGGAAAAATAAAGCCAGTGAGGCTGTAAAGATCCTCATGAATCTCTTTGTCGCCCTGTTCCTCCTGAATCTTTGCTTCTTGGTAAATGAGTCAATCGCTAAACTGAAGGTCTTAGCAGCTTGTGTGGCGATGGCAGCAGTTCTGCACTACAGCATGCTGGCCACATTCACATGGTTCTTCATGCAGGCCTTGCATTTGTACTTCAATCTACGCCAGATCTCCGCAGACATCAAATATTACATGTGCAAGCTTTGCATCGCGGGATGGGGTGAGAGCGCAAATAGTTCAAATTTACTGTGATTTGTTTGTCTGCAGATTATAATCACTAAAAGAAAATGTGTTTTCTCTGGTTAGTCATTCCCGCTCTGCTTGTGATTGGACTTATTGCCTCTAGTAACTATGGTAACGTGGAAATTTCTGATAATAATGGGACTTCAGTAAACATGTAAGGATGTTGATAATTAGGGATAGTGAAGATAATTTAAGTTACATATTTATGCTTCAGATTAGAAAATAATCAAATCTCTCTGATGACTTCCAGGTGTTGGATCCCTGACTCTACATTACACTTAGGAGTGAACGTTGGTTATTATGGAATTGTGTTCATCTTCACTTTAACCGTATTCCTTGTAGCTGTAGTGCAGATCACTAAATTTGCATCTAAAGCAGACAACAGGGACAAAATCTCTACCAAGAAAAGGTTTTTCTCTCTTCTGGGTCTTTTCTTCCTTTTGGGCATCAGCTGGGGATTTGCTTTTTTCAGCTACGGCCCTCTGCTCCTTCCCTCGTTCTACATCTTTACCATCCTGAACTCCTTTCAAGGTAAGCCTAGAACTGAAAGTGAACCTCTTCAATTTCAGATTAAATGTCTGAAAAGAAAAAATAACCAAGACATTATGTGCTTGTAGGATTCTTCTTGTTCGTTTACTACTACTTCTCCAGCAGAATTCGTCCAGAGGACAGAAAACTATCCGAGAACAGCAGCCGTACCACAGAGAATGTATTCGTCACATCTCCTTATGCATAAGCTCCTAATTCTGCAATGTTTTGTTTCTCTCACCAATGTGGACGTGGAAATGTGTTATGGCAAATCTGAAATCCAATACCAAAACTACACCAATTCAGGATTTTTTTAGTTCTGATCTGGTTGAATATATTATTTCCTGCGATACCAATATTTTTCAATCCATACAACTTTTCTGTAAACATAAAGGATATTTTAATTCTCTGTGAACATAAATATACCACAAGGACATTATCACTTAATATGCTATATTTTGTACACTGATCTTCAGTTATACTCATACCAGCACCATGGTTACTTGACTTCAAAATCGATTTTTATTTTTCAAAGCCACATGTTGGAAGTGAGCGCATACAAACCCACACAAATTCAGCTGCAGAGCTTCTTTCAATGACCACTGAGGTTGTGATCCTTTAAATTGTGTAGCTTTGAATATTTCACTTTTGTCTCTACAGACTGTTCAAAGCAGAAGTTTATTTATTTTCTGCTACAGCTAAAATATCAAACTTAGACAAGTTTAAAATGAGATGATTGAATTAGAAGTCTGAAAAAATGGCAACAAATCACAACGCTTTCCACTCTCCCTCCTCATCACTCTGAGGCTATAGGAATACATTTTTAACCTTTTACCTGCAGCGGAAACAAAGTGGGGCGAAAAACTGCTCTGGAAAACTATCCTGGTTCCAGAAAAATGTCCTAGATTTGTGACATAGTTTGGACACTAGAGGGTAGCACTTTACTGTTGAGAGAACTTTCTCTACTTTGCATGCAACATAAAAAGTCTTCAGTCCTCAGCTGCTGCTGATCCGGTTTATCTTCCCTCAGATGAAGAGATGGAGAACTCTTCTGCAAGTCATTAGACTGGATGACTCCATGTTTCAATGAAAGTCCTGCCTTACTTTCTATATGAACCCCAAAGCTTCAGTGGAATGCAAAGTGAGAATGATTAGTAAGACAAATATGACCCTTTTACAACTGGTGAGCTTGTCAAATGAGAGGAAGATGGTAAAACACGAGGTTGGGGGTTTAGGTTGGGGAAGCTGGAGGGGTGTGCACAGAGTCGGGGGCCAACCTCAAATCGGTTAGTCTGTTGCGTGCCTGCAGATAATTACCTTGAGCCGACAGAGCAGCTTCCACTGGCTGACAAGAAATGACCTCATCGATACCTGCAGGAACAACATCCCTTAGAGGACATTAATCACTTGAAACCATTTGCCAAAATTTAACTCTGTTAGGTGAATCCATCTTTAAGCAATATTTGAATACTGAAACTGGATACTTTTAAAACAGAACATTTACATAAAATGGCAAGAAAAACGAAAAAGGAAACTAGAGGCATCAGGTTATTTATCTCATCTTTGTTACCTCTTTTTTTGCTGTCAGTGTAACAATAGCTAAAATTAAACAATATATCTAATTTTTAAAAATACTCTTCAGCAAAACCTTTGCATATTCCAGCAGGTAATGCATAATTTGCACTTTTCTTCAAGAGATTCAAAACAGCTTGCATTGCCACAAAGATACGCACATCCAAAAATCCACTATAGTGGGTTATAGGCCAAAAGTGGAAATAAGAGAGATATACCTTCACGTCAAGTAAAGCTCCAATGTTAATATATTATATTTCACTTTGTGTGACAACTTCCATGTATTTATGTTATTTTTCCTGCTACTGTAATTGTTGGAGCATATATTGTCATTATTAAGTTAGCTTGATTTTGACTTTTTTAAGACTCAATCAGAAAGGTGTGACTCAGCTATTCAAGGATGATGTTTATGATGCTTTATTGTCCGACCATCTTCTTTGTTTTTACATTAATTATGTATAAATGCAGTTGTGATATATATTTTTGACTTAATGTCCTTTTTGTTTTTATTTGCAAAGACATGCTTTTTGTAAAAAATTATTAGATTTTCTCTCTTTTTCACAGGACAAAGTCTCAGATTTTATATATTTTACATTTATGTCAAATCTTTTATACACACTGCAGAATAAATGTCATGTAATAAAGTGTGATTTCCTTAAGTAGAAAATTGCACTTTTAAGTTGTGTTCAATGTGTAGGAGAGACATTCATGGACATTATTTATCTGGTTCATCTTGTAAATGACCATGGCGTGTCAGAGAAAAACTAGGGTAATTACTGCCATGCACATGTGATTTGTGCTGCTCTAAATGAGGCTTTTCATGCAGAGCACAGCAGGCGTCTGTGGTGTACCTGCGTGTGTCCATACGTCGAGACCTCGGCTGTAAACCGAGGCTGCCGTGCAAGCTTAGATTACAAATCAAAGCCCTGTGGTAAAACATATATGTCAACAAATGCATCAATATTAGAAGAAGCAGAAAGTTGACGTGGCAAAAAAGAAATGAACAACTGCTTTTCACTCAGCCTACAAATCAGTAAAAGTTCTCACACACATTTGGAATGTGGTTTTATTGGGGGGTTTTCAGATCAATTCATCTCTAAGAAAAATCTGAAGGAGCGCCCGCATCTGGGAACGTCAGTTTAGATGATTTCAGAACAAGGCTAGTGAGGAATGTACAATATTCACGCAAGGCCATAAAAGTTTTACAAGAGTGAAAATGTGGCTGCGAGAATGAAGTTTTAGCATGTGTATATGAGTTTCCTTTAGTGGAGCGAAACTGAGCAAACACTTATAATTACTCTAAGTCCCAAACCACAGATGTAGTTTTGAGAAAACTTGTACGCATCTCCAGATTTTATGACACGCCAAGAAAGACACACACGGTAAAAGAACAGTGCCTTGTAAAACTATTGATACTTCACATATTTCATAAGTATTGTGTGTGATAGAGCAATATAGAACTGCACAGTTATGAAATGGAAGGGAAATTATTCCACACTTTAGTTGTTCCAAATAAAAATTTAGAACATGTGATCTGCATTTGTGTTTTCCCCCTTTAAACAAAATATCCCTTAATAAAATTAATTGTAGCCCTTTAAAATCACCTCTTCCTCTCCTTTATTATGACACTGCAATACACAGTTTTATGCTTTCATTTATATAAGGCACTTTGAATTATCTTATTGTTACAATGTATTATACAAATAAACATCCGTTGCCTAAATAGAGTCCACTTGTATGTAATCTAATCTCAGTATGAATGTAGCTGTTCTAAAAAATCCCCAGAGATTTGGTGACTCTGGAGGAACTGCAGCTCAGGTGGGAGAATATGTTGAGATGATCGTTTGTCTTTACAAATTCAGATAAAAAAAATAAAAAAAGTCAAGATGTTAAAATAAGAAAATAACAGCCGGTTCTGCGTTCAGTGTGGAAGGTGCTCAATTTGCAGGTCAGATCGTAAAAAAAATATTTTGGCCTTGTTGAAGAGCACTGTGGAGGAAAACTAGCACTGCACATAACCTTCAATATACTGTCTGACTGTGACATGATGGTGGCAGCATCATGCTGTGGTGAAATATTTTCTTAGCTGAGAAAAAGAAGCTGGTCTGAGATGATGGGAAGACAGATGGCAATAAATACAAAGCGATGCCAGTAGAAACCCAGTTATTGGCTAAAACCATTTGAGATTGAGATGGAGAATCACCTTCCAGTTGGACAAGAACACAAATCACAATAGAATGGCTTTGGTCAAAATGTATTTACACTTGACATGGCTCAGTCAAAGTCCAGACCAAACTTTAATGGCAAGGCTTAAAAATCTTTGTTCACAGATGCTCTCCCACCAGCTTGACTAAACTTCAACTATTGCAAAGATGAATTGGTAGAAATCTGAGTCTCTAGATGTGCAAATCAGAAAGTACTGATTTAAGGGTTCGGTATTTTATTCTGAAAATTAATACCACACATCCTTTACTTTCTACTTAACAACAATGTGCTGTTTTGTGTTTGAACTATCACATATATCTCCAAAAGACATTCAATTTGATGGTTGTAATGGGACTAAACACGAAAAAGCTAAATTTGCATGAAAACTTTTGTGAGGCACTGTAAAGGGAAAAGGGAAGCAAAGGTGCTGGAGGTGACAAGATCATGAGAAAATTACTGTACACTGTGCATGTCTTCAGTAGAGAAAGCAGTTAACTTCCACACAACGTCAATAAATCTACAATGAATCTGTTCCAGTTTCCCTGTAACGAGAAACAATTAGTTTTAAAAGGAACATGAAATAAGATTACTTCAAGTCACAGCTTAGAGTTTGGACAGAAAAAAAGACATTGTGTGGGGGGGTGTGTCGGGGTGTGTGTGTGTGTGTGTGTTTTATTAAACAAAGTCTGAGACTGAATCCTGGAGCGTAAAACAAACTTGTAAATCTCAAATGACCTATAAAGCTTGTTACTCTGTTCCTGGAAGCTTGCGTGTCAAGAGAAAATATGATTAGTTCAATACAGCAAGACTATCTTGACAGCTATTTTCAATTATACTCAAAAACTGACATTTATAAAACAAACAAAAATCTCTTGTCAGCAAATATATAGGAATTCAAAACAACTTAAAACTGGACTTTTTTCTTCCTATGTTTCCCTATTTTGATATTATCGGCGGGTCAAGGCATTATTCTGACTGCGACCTCCTCCTTCTTGCGCCGTTTCAAAATGATTTATGTCTTTGTAATCCTGTTCGAGAAATTAATGTGGACTTTGTAATGTCTGGTTTCCCCCACAAGCTGCAGTAAAATCAGATGGAGGGCCAGGAGAGGGGCAGCGATTGCGTGACTGCAGAGTGGGGGAGCAGGCGTCTGCGAGCCTCAGCCAAGGGGCACCTGTGAGCTTTCCCCTCCACCTACACGCATGTTATGATGTGGCCCCAACATTTAAAGCTCTCTGGCTGATAGGTTTGAGGGCCCATGTGTAAGTGTGCAGATTTATGAGCAGTGGCTTCAGCTTATTGGAGAACCTGTGCTACTTTTGCAGGAAGGACTGAATGAGGCTCGTGAATTTCAGAGCTGAGAAAGAAATGTGAAGGTGCCTTCGGGTTATGGTCACAATCTGGAGGAACACTGATTTTTTTGTTGTCGGTGCCTGAAAAGCACTTGACTGTGATGAACTGTCTCGCGTGAGACCTAGAATCTGGTTTTGACCTCCTTTGTTGCAGTTCATCAACATCTTTCATCAATTTGGGAGACGTGGAGGACGTCGAAAGCGGAGGGGTCAGGAAAGGGGAGTAGAAGACGAAGTGAGGGGGTGACTGGGTGAAAATATTCAGGCGGATAAGTTGACCTCTGGGTTTTAACCTTTCTCTTCCTGCAGTTTCCTGTTCTTCGCACGTCATGTGCAACAGCAGGAAGGATCATACCCTCTTCACTGTCACGAAATGGGCTTCTCCTCATCACTCCTACCCTGCGGCCTCAGCTGCTCTTCATCAGCCCTATCAATCACTCACCACCTTGTTAACCATAAGCCCTGATACACAACGAGGAGGGAATCCAGAAGATCTCTCACACAGTCCGAATTGTCGATCAAGTGTAACAATTGACTGTAAAATAGTCACTCTATGATGACATTCAGACTTACAAATTCTGATTTTTTATTTCAGGATTCAGCTTTGTGAGATAATTTATTTTTTAGCTAGCACAAGAAATGTGACCAAAAAAACGTTTTTTCTATGTGGAACAGCTTTTATCACTTCTCGCAGCTGCTTCTGCAACTACCTTTTTTCCTTTGAATAAAACCTTTTGTTCAACTCTTCCTTTTTTCTACTCTTTAGGAAATTTATCCTAATCCTGATCTGTTTGTCCCATTTTATCTATGCTCTTATGCAGACTTTGATGAGTAAATCACGACATCCTGGAACACAGACATTGTCTGGTTGGATCAGCTCATAAAACTAAAATCTCCTTAAGTTTTCCATAAAAAAGAATGCCAGTAATAGGCCAACAAGTTTTAAAATAACACATGTTGCCATTAAGAATGTTCCAAAAGCAGCAACCTTCAATAATGGTCTTCTATATAGCATTAAACTGCCTCAAAAAATGCTAATTTAATTTTATACTTGAAATATTCAACATTTAATTTAACATTTTGTTTGATTCTTGCTGAATTTTAACTAACTTTATTCACAGCTCCATTATTTTTTTATTTTAATCTTTTTTAGCATTTCTTTTCGATCCCTTACAATTTTTTGTAAGGCCTTGTTCTTTCTTTCTTCCAGGACTAAAGTAAAGCTATTTGGACCCCCTATTTTTACAGATAAATTAACAGTTTGTCTTGGGGAATTACATATTTTTGGCTTGTAAGTAATTAAGTTTTTTCGCTTTTAAAAAAAAAAGAAACATCTAATATTAGATCAACATTTTCCCTTTTTCTTAACCGCTTTTCCCAGTTGACTTCCATTTAAAATATATAAATAATTTATTATTTATTCCAAATCTAAACCTTATGAAATGTTTAGTGTTTAAGTCCTGTGGGAAGGTAAATCTTCACTCTAATCTTGAGTGTTTTTCAGGCTGTGAGAGTTTTGTTTCACATGATTTTTCTTTATTTATCTCCATCCTTCAACAGCTTTTCTTTTCTGGCTGAAGAAAAATGAAGAAAAACGTCCCTGAAACATGATTCTGCAGTCACCATATTACACAGAGGGGATGGTATATTCAAGATGCTACACATAGTGTAGCATCTTGAATATACCATATACCACATAGTGTAATTTTTTTTCTCCTCTGATACATATTTGCATGTACATTAAACGTTCAGTATTTGGTAATGAAATTACATTAAATGAGAATTTATTGCAGTGGATTATTACGGTGGTTTTATCTTGGAGAGGGACACCATCCTTTCAATTTTTTGTTTGAAAAAACAGTTTATTATTTCTCTACACATTTCTGTTAGGCTATCACATGAAATCTCAAAAAGTATAGGTTTGTGGTAAAATGACAAAATGCTTGTTTTTGCGATAGCATTCTCCAAAACCTCATGCATGACACCACAGTCAAGATAACTTTTTCCTAATAGGTTCTAATTGTCAGGAAGCACTGATAATGTTGGTAATGTTTCATGATAAACTCTTGCATGGAGATAAATTTACAATAAGAAATGTTCAGGCTTGCAGCCCTTCAATTATTTTTCTCCCCTCAACTATCCAGTGGTAAAAGCTGCTGTCAACACCAGAAGTGATCTCACTAGTTGTCTCTTTATTTAAACATTTGTTGGACATTGCAGTGTTGAAATCTTTAGTAATATGCAACCACACTTATGATTGTTTGGCTTTAAGCAGTTTTGCTGTGTTTCAGCAGCCGGCAGCTGTCTGTTGGCGCCAAGAGAGGGATGTTGACAAGTCGGATACTTTTGCAGCTATCTAACATCTTCTTTGGTGCATTAAATGAAAAGCTTTTCAGTCTTCAGGTTAAACAATAGAAGTGGCACTAACTTGAGGCTCTGAAACATGCACTCCCTTTTAGGGAAGTGGTACTACTGGTTAGCGCCAAATCGTGTTGTGTTCTCATAGCCATCCTTCTTTGTACAGGCATATAAAGAAAAATAATAACAGAAGGCAGATCAGAGCATATTGTTTATTGTTATACACTATGAAAATGAAACCACAACTGAAACTTTTCAACAGCTGTGTATAATGTAATTTGTGATTTCCAAAGCATTTTAAGAAGAGCCTTAATAAATAAAGAGTTGTCACAAATTGCCTCCCCATATCTATTGAAATTTATGCATTCCAGTATTTTTCTATTTTTTTTCATTAAATCATCTTTTGTTTTAAGCAGCAGCTGCCAGAAATATTTCTTTTTGATGGAAGATTTAAACAGACCAGATCCAACTTGCAATTGGATCCCATACTTCGGGAGATGAAAGCTAAGAATGTAAAGCTGTCTGGATTCAGTCACACTGCACTTTGTTTGCTTGCATTTATATCGACTGAGCTGTTCAAGCCTTTCAAATTCACACTCATTGATTCTGAGGTATTTTCCTCATAGAAATGATGCAGACTTTCCCACAATGATAAGGAGTTTCTTGCTTGTTGACATGACGAAGTAAAATACGATAAAATCATGGCACTTGTTTTATTATGTAAGTAGCGTGCACAAAAGCAATATTTATGAAGCATTTAGGCTTATTAGAACAACAACCATTTTATTGACTGGCAATGGACTTGGGCACTGATAAAATATCATTTTATCATTTACAATCATTTAAAATAATTTGGGTAGTTTATAATCAAATCTACTTTTATGTAACTATCAAAAACATTTTCCTGTCATTTCTTATTCCATAAAATAGTAATAATCAAAGAAGGAATTGGTTTGAGATTAGGGATTGAAATGAGATCAAAATGGTAAAACTTTTTCCTATACTTTAAAAAGCTGTTATTTAAGCTATTTCCCCTTACAACCATGATTTGCTGTCCATGGATCAAAACACTTGTCTCAAACAGCAGTATTTTCAGGGATAAAAGCATGCGTAGCAGGACAGCACAGCAGTTTATCCTTCACTTTCTAGCTTCACCTAAGAAAAATGCTTCAAATAATCCCAATGTTTCAAAACTGCATATCCAGCCTGCCTGCTTTATATAACTTTGTTTCTGATGTGTTGTTGGAAACAGCGTTTGCTATTATATGCACCTTTGCTAAAAGGATGTGACATCAAGCGCATTTTTGATCCACTGGCAAGAAAGGCTCAGTATTAAAACATTCCACTTGCTTGCAAGTTTACTTTAGCATTACTGTTGCTACACTGTTTAAACCAAGCAAATGCAAAATTCTTCATTTAACAAAGAAGTGTTCTCACTTCTTTGTTAAATGAAGTGAGAACTGTCCTATGACAGTTCTTAAAGTTAAGAACTGTCATAGGACAGTTCTTAACTTTTGCTATGTTGAGATATTATTTCATAATTTACCCTATTCAAACATATTACTCTTACCATTCTCCTAGGTAAAAAAGTATCTTTAACTTTTCACATGATTAGAAAATAATCCATTCATGATGCAAGAGCTACTTCCATGTCTTTTGTCTCCTGGCAATATGTCCATAATGTATTTAAGTGAAAACCTAAACCCTCAGAGGTTTCATTTCATGCCAGCTATTCTTTTACGCAAACATATTAAATTTTCTCTGTCTTTTGTCAACTTGGACCCTGCAATAATGATCCAACAGTGATTCTCACTACACAACCAAGGGCGAGAGTATATTCTGTAAATAAATGAACTAAGATCACACAAGGAGATAAATACGGAAAGCATCCAGTCTCATGCCAGTCCAAATCAGCTCTTGTTTGCGTTTGTGTGTTTGCATTTAAGTTTGCGTTTGTGTGTTTGCATTTAAGTTAGTGGCAGTTTAATGTGAGGGACCACCGGAACAGTTTGTTTCCCGGAACTGTTGTTTCTTTTTTTTTTTTTTTCATCCTCTACAAAACTCATTTTTTAAATGTCTCTTATTTGTCATTTATGGCAATCTCAGCACTTAAGGATGTGGCATTTCAAAGTAATTGTACAGTCACAGTATGCGGTCCAGCTCTTGTACAAAATGCCTTGGACAAACCACAGAATTAAAGCTTGATGAGTGTTCATTTAGAGCAAATAAATCTTCGAAACATGCTTCTTTGAAATTTGCGCTTTCATTGTATTCAATCTCAGATGCATTTTATCCCATGAAGCAATATTTAATCAATTATTTTTATATTATATGAAAAATTCACTTTTTTATGCTGAGAATCCAGGTTGGGGGTGTTCCTTTGTTCTGCAACTCTCTGTTGAAACTAGCGTTTCTGTTTACAAGATCTAAAGCATGACTTCCAGCTTCCAGAGCCAAACTGCTTCAAGTGATTCCATGTCAGGAGAGGTACTGACTGAAGTCATGTCAGAGGTTAATCTGGAACATACTTTTGATTATATGGGGTTGTATTATTCTGCTTTCCCAACACTTTGTCTGATTTATGGGCCTCATCTTGCTGCTGGTCACTGTAGCTGCTGCCGCTGAATCAGATGCTTCTCAATATGCAACCGGGACTTAAACTGGTGCACATGTTAAAAATGATCCAGGTAAGTAATAATGAGGAAAGAAGACTTGCATGTGAATGCACTAAACTGTCTCACTTGGGAATTAGCTACTCGGATGGTAATAGTTACCATCTTTGGAAATCTTTCTTTCAAGGTGTAGGACTCTGAGTTAGAACTAAAACTTCAAATTTAAAGATTTATTCTAATTATATGCACCACTGCAAAAATATAAAGTCTGAACAAATATTTTTTCTCTAGTTTCCAGTACAAATAAGACTAAACTAACTTACACATAACTTTTCATCAAGAAATGTGAGCTTCTTTTAGGCCAATTCTTTCTTAATATTGATGAAAAAGTTTTAGTTCCATTTGAAGATTATTTCACTTATAACAACACATTTTCATTGCATTATAAATTAAACAATCTACCAATGATACTAGTATTTTTAAACAATGTTAGGAAATTATTGACTTAAAACCAGCTCCTGTATCTTGCTGAAAAGTTAGTTTTGTCTTATTTCAAGTGTAACAAGATATTTTCACTAGAAGCTAGACCAAAAATACTTGGTAAGATTTAGTGGTTTTGTAGTGTATGATTCTCCTGTTACCATGGTAACTACTAATAAATATTTTTCTTTTCTTTATTTAAAACTTTTGAATGGTAAAGAGCTTCTTAACTTTTACAAGAACAGAAAGAACCAGTAGTAGGGAGGGAATTTGACCATGTAAACCACATATGATGTTTGGATTATGCCTGGATTATGCTGTGTCAGCAGATATACCAACCCATTCTCACTCCCTACTCGTCATATATTGACGCATGGTCAATCTGTCATCGTCACGTGTTGACGTGTGGGGTACCCCCTTCGCGTCCGAAATTGACTTGAGGTGTTTTACCCTATGCCTAACCCTCATTTTTGAGTAGGGAGTGAGAATGTGTTGGATATCCAGGCTACCATTTCCAAACATGTTCGCTGTTGTTTCTTACTGCCCAACATAATCTGTGTTCCTATTTGTATAAGTCTAAATAGCTGACATCTTCAAGTTCTCTGATGATGTAGTAATAGTTTCAACAAGGTAATGTGACATTTTTCTGTTTTGAATTAGTTTTGCTTTTATTAAAGGATGCCACTACATGTTCTACAGATGCACTACGCATTTAAGAGTGTTTTTTATTGGTATACAATAGTCTAATGTGAAATGTCTTCTTGTTATTAGCCGTAAGTAGAAAATAACAAGAAACAGAATGAAACCATTAAAACATCGGTTTGTGTTTCACATAGTGAATTCATACCCTGAAAAAGAAATTACCTTTTCAATAATATTCATATATTATTGATGATAACTGTATGATGGACAACATTTTGAATGTGCTGGACAGCCCAGTAAATTCTAAGGACTTTACCCTGCTTTGTGAAAGCATTTTTTTATTTAGTTTTTGTTTTTCAAAGTGGTTGACACTTTTTCTCCCATTACCTTTTGTATACAAGATCAGAATGCACTTGGGGAAA
Organism: Brachyrhaphis terrabensis; assembly: GCA_903067065.1. Taxonomy (NCBI): domain Eukaryota; kingdom Metazoa; phylum Chordata; class Actinopteri; order Cyprinodontiformes; family Poeciliidae; genus Brachyrhaphis; species Brachyrhaphis terrabensis. The sequence goes on from CAEGAG010218398.1 coordinate 19,361, forward strand.
TTTGACATGATGTGCAGTGACGTCAGTATTTGTGTGAGAATTTGTTGAATAACATCAGTCTGAACAAGTGACCTCTCCAAACACTGCCACAATCCTCTTGCAGCTTTTGCTCCTCTTTCTCGAGTGAGGTTTGTGCTACAGTAAACTCTGTATGACCCATCTTTAGATCCCCATCCGCAGCAATTACAGTAGGGCATGCTCGACTTCACTTTATGTCAGCCACATATTCAAAGTGTCCCCATTCTTTCACTTCTAGACACCAGCTAACTGTGCCATGCACTTTTGCCATTACTGCATCTGAAGATCGCCCCTTTAACAGTGCAGTAAAATTTGCCTTTCACACAGGAAGCTGGCCAAAGCAAATAAACCAGCCACATGCCAGCAAACGAGGGCATGAACGGGATCAGGGGGGGCCTTGTCGAGAGGTGCCAGAAGTGACAGAGGGAGGGATATGGTCACGCAAAGAAAACAAGCTCAGCAAGAGCGAGGGCAGCCTTCTCACGCAGGGGCCCAGACATGTGTCTTGTCATGCAACAGCCACCCCGTCAACCCGAATTAGGGCTGATGGAGGTAGTAAACCGAGGGGGGGAAAGGAAAGGAGGGTTTCCCTACGTGTCTTTTGAGAAAATAAAAATAAGAGGAAGGATGTGGTGGTCACCTTTTAGAGGGTCATATTAACACAACACTGGTGACCTCAGTACGCTACAGATGATCATGCTCGTTGTAAGGTGAAACCAAATCTTCAGCTCATGCTGCCTAAAAACCTAAGAGCTTTTGATGATTTTTGGTGTCAAGTATTATAGAGGCATAATTCCATAAATAAATAAAATACAAAAGTCTTATGTAAACATAAATACAACAATAAAAATGTTATTAATTTAAATGAATTTCCAGTTGATAAATATAAACACTCATGTCCACGCTACTCTTGACATTTTTGCTGTTGGATTGATCTGTTTGCAAATTCAGCCAGTTAAATCAGCTGATGCAAAAATTACCTCAATTTCTTAATGACACGGAAATGTGCCCACAAAAACTGTTGAGGTTCCTGACATCTGCAACATGGCTCTACAACCAGGGTGCCATTTTGCGGCGCCGAACATTACTTTTCTATCGATTTTCTAGTTCTCTATTTTTAATTCAGTATGAATTGGACACCATCATATGCTGAGCATAGCTTAGGTCAGTGGTTCCCAAAGATTTTCTGGGTCCCCCTATGGATTACAACAAAATCCCCCCCCCCCAAAAAAAACCCCAAATCAACTGGGCACACACATCGTTCAACCAGACATAAACCTATACATAAACCTTTTGTTTCCAAATGCCACTGAAGTTTATTTCACACTTCAGGTTGCAACAAAACACACTAACTGGGCACTGGATGATAATGGCACCCGGCACTTTGGGAACCACTGGCTTAGGTTCGGGCAGAAAACAATTAAGCTACTTAGGCTATTAAATTAGCTATTGTCCGCACTATAAGGCGCACCTTCAATGAATGGCATATTTTAAAACGTTTTTATATATTTATATAAGGCGCACCGAATTATAAGGCGCATAGAATAGAGGCTGAGGTTACATTATGCATCCATTAGAAGGAGCTGCGCTAAAGGGAATGTCAACAAAACAGTCAGATAGGTCAGTCAAACTTTATTAATAGATTACAAACCAGCGTTCTGACAACTCCATAGCGTCACACGATAAAACATACGACAGAAATAAGGCATTACAATTGGAAATAGTAACACAAATAGCAGCTGCATCTAATTAACCG